>CAEFZY010016621.1:0-12890 GCA_903066815.1 Brachyrhaphis roseni
ATAGAGTGATATATATATATATATATATATATATATATATATATATATATATATATATATATAAACTAAACATAAAGAAGATTGAGAAAAAGGAAGTGTAAAATAGTTTTAGAAAATATACGTGCATTCCTGCACTGCATGCATCAGTTAACCATTTTTATCGTCTGATTCTAGATCGTCATTGAGATTTCATTGGCAAATAAATTCTAGCACAAGCAATGACAAAGTGGACGAATCCCATCAATTAAGAGAGATTAAGACCTCAGCAAATCACCACCTGAAGTTCAAAAAGGGGGGAAGAAAAAAAAAAATCACAACCCAAAAATTAAACGTATTTATCATCTTCTTACCTGTGCGGGAGTCCTCTCTTTCCAGCGCTGTTGTGCAGAGCATGCACAGTGTGCACGGAGCGCATATCCTCCGCAGCGCTGTTTGTCCTGTTAGACTCAAAACAAGTGGATTACACTGGAGTCGGGTGAATGAGTAAAAGAGGGGGGGCGAGTGTTGCTGCCTGCTGCCTCAAGTTTGATGCGCGTACAGCTGAGCCGCCCGCCAGGAGCTGTCCGCGGTGCTGAAAAACAGCCTCACTTAAACAGAGAGCGCTGCTGGATTCCTGGAGGTGCCGATCCTGCCAAGAGCGCTTCAAAAGTCACATTTCTTCAGCGCGCTACAAAGCAATCGGAACAGACGCCCACTGTTTCATCCTGCAAAACAGGGCGGTGACTTTGTTGCATGCAACGCACAAAAAAAAAAGAGATCAGAAATGATCAAATCACATCCGGGATTCTTCTAATCGCATCTATCTAATTTAGCGCCGGTCCAGCGGAGCATTGTTGCACAAAGTTGGATTTCACCCTATATGCATACAAAACCTTCTGTGCCCGCCGGTTGTGTTTTCAAATATCAGTTGTTGAACAAATGTTGGGGAACCTGAAACCTAACAGCCTTTTCACATCTGAACAAAGATTTCCTCACGGAGGAGCGGCCCTATACGTCGCCTCGCTGGAGGTCGGTGCCAGATTACAACTAGTATTTCAGAGCGTAATGTAGCTTCTGTGAGGCGCTTTCTGTTTTTAAAACTCCTGGGCTGCTCCTGGAAATGAATGTCTTTCAGAGTCGTCCCCTATTTGTGGAGGAAGTGGCGGAGATGAGGGCGCAAGATTACAACATGGCTCTGTAGAGACTTATTATCCACAGTGGCCTGAATGCATTTATTGACCAGAAGACAAGTTGTGGCAGAGCACAGGAAGAGTGTGAGGTCTCTTCCAGATGGTGCCGTGATGCGCGCTGGGAACTGCGACCTCTTCCCCTTTCCACGGTCTTTAGCAGCTTCGGACATGCAGTGCTGGCTGTTCAGTGAACCTGTGTGCTGAGAGATCATTTTGTTCTTTTTTCCATGGATTTAAAGTAGAATTTTGTGATGTTAGAACCACATGTTTTATTTAATTTGATATGACTTTGTGTGGACTAGGCTACCACAAATTAGTGAATTGTTGTGACACGGAGTGAAAAGGATGACAAGGTTTCTAAATCTTTACAAATAAAAATCTGGAAAGTGTGGCGTGCTTCAGCTTAATTGAGACACTTATTTGAAAATGTAACCCTGATGCAAACACGTGTTCCTCGTCCTTAATGATGAAGTCTTTGAAATGATTCTCTCCAACAAACCTCTGAGACTTTCACGGAAGATTTGCATCTAGGCTGAGATTAAAATCACACAGTGGACTCTAAATACTAAATATGTGAGCTCTTAACTCACATAATTGATTTTAAACCTCAGTCTCTCCCCACCCATATGTGGGTCCTTCTCAGGTATTCAGAATTCCTTCTTCCCACTTTCCAAAAACATGAATGCTAGACTGGTTAGTCTTGCTTTTTATTGCAATCCCACACAGAGAGGCATCCAACAGATGAATGGATTATTAATGAAGGTTATGAAATTAATGTTTGATGGAAACAAATGCATGCCACACTTTTCAGATTTCTATTCGCAGAAAATTTTGAAAACCATTCACCATTTCAATCCTATTCTTAATAATGTGCATGTTGGTCTAACATTGCACACACATATATGTATGTATATATAAAGCCCGATTAATTAGATTGAAATTTTTTGGTTGTGATGTGACAAAATGTGAAAAAACTGAAGAGGTGTGAATACTTTTGCGAGGTACAGCACATTAATAGCCAACACCACAGGAGGGCAAAAACCAGCATGCCCGTGAAGCTGCGTGACACCCATGTGAAATTCACGATTAATTAAATCAGCGGCTGACCCGCTGTGTCATCGCTGTCCCTCATCAACGCTGCTTCTCGGGTTGGCCTCTGGACAGAGGTCGGGGGGCGGCGGGATCAAAACTGAAAGCGCAATGGACATGTGGTAAGGGCATCACTCCCTGCAGACTCATCACACCTCTGCAGAAACGGACTATGTAGACAAAATGTTACAAGTGGTTGGTTATCAGAGAAACAGCCGAAGTAATATAATGTTTTCTAACAGTTATTTCTTTTATTTGGTCACAGTCTTTTTATTAAAATACCAGAGCCTAGGAACATTAGAGAATTACTGATTTCAATATTCAGTTTTATTAATTAAAGCTAAAAAAATAATCACTTAACAAAACCTTAGCGCTTAGATATGTTAGATGTCAACATTGCAAGAGGGGCTGTTTTTATTCTATACACAATAAATTCCAGTAAAATTTTCAATTTCTCCAACATATTAGTCAACTCATCTTCCTCCACTGGCAGGGTCTGACTCACTGTTGAGAAACTTTTATAACTGTGCCTATTAATCACCATGAAAACTAATGAAGCCACACTTTAAAATAATGATCAGCCTTAAAGGACGCCGCAAGCCGCAACTCAGTAAGTGGATTTTGAACAATCCCATGATTTTAAAAGCAATTAGCATCTCAATTTTCCATTTATTTTTGTAGCGCCAACTCACAAACAAAGTCTTCTCAAGGCACTTTGGAAGACAAACAATTCATATCCAATTACATACAACTCCATTTGGGCGAAAATCAACTTAAACTGATGCATGTTAGCATCACAACTGAACCGTATAGTCAGATTCATACAGCCCAACGTAATGCTATTCATTAAAATTTATGATTTAATACCAACTGGTAAAAGTCCATCTTAGGAAGTCCAGCCAATGACTTTGCATTAATCGCTCTTTCTAAGCAAACATGTGGTGACAGTGGAGAGAAACATCTCCCTTTTAGCAGGAAGAAACCTCAACTAGAACCAGATTTATGGAGGTTGAGATTACACCAAGCAGTCAGAGAGATACATTTTTTATCTTCTTATAAATAAATATATATCAAAAACTGAACTTGTAAAAAAAAAATTATCTTTCACATCACATCAGAAGTTTAGGATAATTTAAATTAATATCTAAAACAGATAAAGCTCTGGACTGCATTTGTTTCAATGTCAGGCCATGAAGAAAAATGTATTTATCTTTTTAAATTGTATGTACGTAAATATCTTATTTTACCATTTCAGACAATGACAGACCAAAACAAGTTCAACTGTGGCATCTTACAATAATATTTCACTTTACGTTATTGTGCTTTATAAGGCTTTTCAAATTCTTTGCATCAAATGCTTCAAGCATGCCACAGGAATTTGCTCCACAATGATCGCTTTAAAACTGAGATTTATTTGCATAACTTTCACTAATAAATCATCAGTTCCGATTCTAGCAGCTGTCATTTTGTTCCCACCTAAACTCAAGAGAAGCAGTAAAACTAGCAATCATTTCATTGTGAAGCCTTGAAAACAGTCAGCCTCCAAGAGCAAGCACAATAACTTATGAGCAGCTCACTCGCTCGTCGCCGGCCTGTGAAAAGCGCCGCCACCCACTCTCTGTTACGTCTTCTGTAACTGTTGGGAAGCAGATAAACAAGAACGTCCTCAGACTGCAGAAAAAATTATGTGCCTGTTGCAGTGGAAATCAAATCATGCTTCAGGAAGAAGCTGCTTGAAATCGAGGTGCGTTCAAACAATCGTCTTTGAAGGGGAAAAAAGACCCAAACTGCGTCAGCGTCTTGTTTTGCACGTGTGAGAGACAAACTAATTATTTGTAGGTACACTTCCCATTTGAAAATTTTATTCAACACAGAGGGACATAAACATGGCAATACATTTCTACATTTCCAGTACAATATCAACTTACAAAGAGATCACAACTAGTTTCTGATAGGAGATGAATTCTGCCTACATTGGGAAGAAAATTAAACTAGGTGAAAAGTGGGTTAATAATGTATATTTGGAAAGACAGATCGCATTAAAAAAACGATATTCTGAGAATAGTGTCGAGAAAATAACCTGTACACCCTCGAAGGAAAAGCTGGTGATGTCAATAAGTTGTTTTATTGCCTCCGATTTGAAATTTGTTTTTGTTAAAATAAATAATTTATCGGGTCTAATCGCTAAAACAGCAGCAGTTTATGTATTTAACAACCCAATTATTCCTAATTTTAGGCGTTTTACGTTTAATCTTCCAAAAATCTGTAGGAGATGGACCCACAGTTGCATCATATCCTGGTTGAAATGAAAACACTTGTTGCTGCACTTCGCGTGCTGGTTCCCCTAGTGATGCTCTGTCCTGACAGACCATCACTAAACACACAACCAGGGCTCCTAAAATCTGAGATTACGTTAAAGAAAGAGTACAGGCTTTGTTAGAAGGTGCAGAAAAAGATGGTGTTGGTCACAGCATAAACAGCTTTAGATCCACCAACAACTCTGACAAATAACCAACAACAGCGCAGCTGAGAAACACTCTAGCATGCCAGTCAAACGGCCACGTCCCTTATTTCTCCAGCGTCTTTTCTACTCCTCTCCGTCTCCCAGGAACTTCCTCTTTGCAACCAGTCCAGCCTCTTCTTCAGCTCCTTTTTCTTCCTCATCATCTTCTTCTTCAGGGGTTCCTTTTTCCTTCTCTCCCTCCATCCCGTCTCCTTCCTCCAGCTCCTCCTGGTCCATGTCAAGTTCTTCGAAGGATGAGCCGCTCCCTACAGAGTCGTTTGAACCTCTGTCGCTGTGCTCCCTATGCTTATTGTCTTCGTTTGAGTCCATTATGTCTCTGAGGGGCAGAGAGGAGGCCAGAGAGGCAGCAGTGGAAGCTGCCAGAGATGTCTCCCTGCTGTCCCAAGGCACACCGCCGCTTACTGAGCTCACGTCACTGTGGGAATCTGCACCTGCAGCAATTTAAAAATTAAGAGGGATTAGATCGGGACTGTGTTAAAAACTCATGTGCAAATCTGATAAAAAATGAAATGAGAAATGATAAAAACTTAAAGCAAGCCAATTTCAGGCTGGGTGATCCAGAAAAAATGTGCCAATTTATCAAGTAGACGCTGTTATAAGCTACATATGGACGTTTGGCCAAATATAACATGTCACCATTTTATTAGAATACCAATGCAAGTGTCTATTACCGTGATATTTGGACTGGATGATTTACATCCGACTAAAACCACACATAGGAAGGTGATTCTGTGCAGATATTAAATGGATCCATACAATATTATCATTTATGTATTTTATAAATAATGGTGTTTGAAAAGTAGGAAGAGTTTTACAAGAGCATTTATGTTTCTTGAATATGTTTTACATTTTGTCTTGTTATGAAAAAATGTTACCTATAATGTATTTTATGAGAAATTAACACAATGCAGAGCGTAACCTTTAAGGAGATGGAAAAGAATACATAGTTTTTGAAACAGAAATCTAAAAAGTGTGGAGTGCATTTGTATTTTTATTACACAAATACTCCTAAATAAAGTCTAGTTTAATTAATCCTCTTCAGCAGTAACCTGTCACCTAGCAATATGTGCAATTTAATTGCACACAGACGTTGGCAATATTCAGTTAGCAAACAGCATCATGAAGACGAAGGAACACAGCAGACAGGTCAGGAAAAAAAGCTGTGGAGAAGTCTGGACATCTCATCGGTCATCCAAAAGTGAGACACACTCAACTGTAAGTAAAGAAATGGCTGTCCACCTAAAGTGAATAGGCAGGGAACAAGAAAGCTAGTCAGGCCCATGGTAACTCTGGAGGAGCTGCAGAGATCCACAACTCAGGTGAGGGAACAATATGTTCAAAGGAAAATTATTAGCAATTGACAAGTCTCACCTTCATTAAAGAGGCCACTGTGAAAATAGCTTTTTGAGCTCCTGTAAACAGCTTGCTACAGGCCACATAGGACATACAAAATAACCTGAATAAAAAAATAATTAAAAAACAAAAAGTAAGCTGCAATAGAATGTGGTTTAATTAAAAGTCAATTAATGAGGTAGAATGGGCCCGTCAAAGTATAAACTAAAACCCTTTCAGAATCTGATTTGAAAATTGATGTCTACAAATTTTTCCAGTTTAATAAAAATGAGCAAATTTGCAAGAAAAGTTGACAAACATTCAAGTCATTAGATGTACAAAGTTGGTAGAGACAAAACTCGAGTCCTGGAGTTGACTCATGGATGATGAAAAGAATATATGTCACACTTTAAAGAAAAACTATAATTTTCCTTTCACTTCACAATTGCACACATTTTAATAGTCCACCAAAGAAAATTCACAACGCATTACATTGAAATTTGTAGTCGTTACAAGACAATATGAAATGATTCAAGGGGTATACATTTTTTTGCAATACATTGTAGGACAGAGAAATGTAACCAATTAGTTGAGTTCAAATTAAACAGACGATAATATTTAAAGACAAAAATCTGTTTCTTATAAAGTAGATTTATAAGAAAAGTCATGTTTTACACTTTTCAACCTTATTGTGCATTTCATTCTCAGCAGCTGGCTACAGCTAGGCTAGTCTTCTGCACGTTACATATCTGTAATCACAGAGTGCATCCATTTGCTTAATAGATGGAGATTTCCTCACCGACATGATCAGTGTGCTAATGCTTTCCGTCTAAGCCTATATTTTTCTAGCCTTTGATCTACGTTTCACTGTGAGCCAATCATCATTCATTACCCCAAGGCAGGGGTCCTTTTTCATCTAAGCGATTGGTCCAGATTGTTGTTGCTGGAATGTGCACAGCTGGAAATCTGCAGAAAAAGTTGACAGAATGACGAATTAAACGGAAGTTAGAAATAAATTGTGTCCACCAATTCTTTGGCCTGGAGAGAGATGGCCAGAGTAACGCTGGCAAATGAAAAACATGAGGACTTTCTAAAATTGCAAATGAAAGCAGAGTAGGTGTCAGCTCTGGGAAATGTAAGGAGCACATCGTACCTGCCACCTACACAACAAATATCACTGAGCGATTGCACCTCCAGCGGTCTCTTTGAATAGAGAGACGGGCGGAAGAAAAGAGCAAAGAAAACCAGAAAAAAGCCAAGTTTCCGTCACTGTAATAAATATCTGGTCAAGCCAATAATATATGGTTTTCAATTAATTTTGTTGTAGTTAGATGCATCATTGTTTTAATGCATCATGCTCTCATCCATGCCTGGTGTGTTTTGCCAGTAAAGTGACCGCCTTGATGTTAAATGCGTTTGACAGATAAGTCCTGACTTGACTTTGCTCTCCCACCGGACACCATGCTCATCCCTTTCTTTCTGCCTTCACACTCCCAATAAGCATCAGGCTCACGTCCGCGTGGGCTGGCACTGAAATGCGTCATTAGGGACAGAAATACAATAAACATGGAGTCTCCGAGATGCTCCCTAAGGTCAGCCATTTCTTTTTATTATTTGTTTGAATCTTCACCAATTTAATTATCACGTCCAGCAGATGTGATCCTGCCTGCAGTGTACATGTGAACTTCATATAGATTATTTATAATATCTGATGATTGGGTTTCAAGTCCAGACAAAATCTACAAGATGGGTCCAGGGAGGAAAAGAAATGGGATTTTTTTTTTTTGGTCGTGGTCCTTGTTTGAACGGCATGTGGATGGGTTGTGTTTTGACTCCAATAACATGGAAACTCCACTGAGACTCATTTCATATGATAAGTAACACTGAACTGTGAGGAATTGTATGGGTTTTAATTGGCCTTTTTAGGCTAATTTCTTCAGATCAGCACCTTCAAGGAAGAGGCTTGGCATTCCGGACAACTTCCACGCTTTCAAAATCAGCGTGCAACCCTTAAAATTTGTGTAGTGGTAGAAGCCAGCGGAAGTCTCTTGGAAAACATTTGCCTAAATGAATTGCTAAATTGGACCCATTGGGATTATTAGCAGCGGATCAAGGTCTTGTTCTTCAAACTGCTGAAACAGAGGAGAAGGTTTTTCTTTTTAAGGAGGTAATTAGTTGCAGAAACAGCTGAGACATGGTGAAAGAGTTTGCAGAATCGTAGCGGATGGTGAGACAAGTCCAACATGAAATGTATAAACAGAAATTAGGAAATGCTAAAATAGATGGATCATCTTGTTTATGAACACCGACCTAGTGGCAGAAGCGTTTAGGGATCCTCATTTAGGGATTTCTGGGTAAAAGACCATTTGTCTAAATCTGCTAATGTGTCCTATGAGGTCTACCTGGCAGCCTGGCAGTAAACTAATTATGAAGAAAGCGATGAATTGTTTATTGTTAACAAAGGTTTTAAAAGGTGTTGTTTTTTTTTAACCACCAACATTTTCCATCACACCACAACCATAGTTTAGAGTTATTTCAATGAGATACTAGAGGAAATGTTAGTGTGACTGCAGCTTTTTTTTATAACTTTATGGAGCCTAAAGTTATAAAAAGTACTGCCCCTCCAGCACCTGTTGCTGCTCGGTCAGCTGACTGAAAAATGACTCCCACACTTTTGCCTATCTTACAGACTGTCCAGTTTTTCCACGATTTTGGAAAAGTTTTAATGAACAGAAAATACTGCAAATATTTTGAAAGTAGTACCACAAAATCGGTGATTTTGAATGCAAAATTATAAAAAAAAAAAAAATCACAAAAACGATAGCAAAATCTTAGATGGAGTGCTTATAAAAAGCTCAAATATTTCCTGTATGAAAAAAACAGTCATAACTTTGAAGCTAAACCTAGCGCCACTAATCACTCTCAATAAAGGAAAACTGTCTCAAAACTACAGTGTGTAAGCTACAGTCAGCAGCTCTATGCAAACTCCAACAAATAGTCTTACTAATCAGATAGAATTAGCTTGTTAGTCACAGTTACTCAACTTCCACAGTAACTTCTGCTACTCAGTAACAGAGTATAACAACTTTTTGTTGTTATTATAAAAACTAAAAATTATAATACTCTTCATTCTAAGCCACTGAAAATTACTACAAACTAAATGGGGATTAATTATGTATTTTTGCTGTCTGTGTGTCAAAAGGCAAAAATTAACAACAAAAACAATTTTTTTTCTTTAAATTACTACCTTTACTCTCTTATGTTATTTATGGCTTTTATAAACCATAAAAGCGATTATTGTCAAAACTCTTTATCATAACATCATCATATTGCAATATTTTTACTCAAGACAAGCATACTATGAGAATGAAAAACCCAATCACACAAAAGAGTTTGGAAAAGTTTTAATCCAGCACATGTCTGTAAAGTGCCACTAACACATGTGCAAAATGTCTTTTTTAGCATCATGTATTTGCTCCTCCAGGTCCACGAACCTTTATTTATACCCATAGGGAAATTTGTTCTGCAGCAAGAAACCACATGGAGCTCACCATCCATTTATATAACAATCCCACCATATCAAGAAAAATGTGACAAGTAATAATCATACTTTAAAGAAACAAATGTAGAGTCGATGGCGGTGTCATACAGAATCTAAACCTGTGAAGCTTCACTTAAATATTCTGCAAACCGAGTGTGAGACAAGTCATTTGTAACATCTGAATTCAAGCACTTTAAATTCCCAGGTGCTTTTCTATCATCTTAGAAAAATCCTAAAGCAATGAAATAGATTACAGATGTTTGGGAACTGAGTTTTGGGTCAGGAAAATACTTTTGTTTTAATAAAGTATGAGTTACTTAAACAAATCTTTGTTGTGATTTTAGCAGTTAAAATCCCAGAATGACCCAAAAATGTAATCCAAAGCAACCATGTTGTTGTTGACTGCCCTATATTTGGATGAAATTATGTATATTTAACCACAAAGAGCCCCATAGAATTATATCTCTGTAACATCAGTGTGAGTTTAAAACAACTAGAAGGGGTTGCAGGATCATTTGAGTAACAGTTTAACAGAATGCTGCATAATTTACATCCTATTTTCACCACATGAAATCTTTAATTACCTCAACCAAAACAGCCACAGAGGATTTTTTGATGAAGTTTTCACAATATATTAAAATAACTGTTTCTCCATTAGCAGCGAAGTTGTTGAGCAGGAAATTCAATCAATTTTGGACTCACTGGGGAAGCCGCAGTAAAACAAAACGTATGTTTCTTATTAGAGCTGATGCAGCCATGCTTTTGACATGATTGCATCAATTCCCCACAGCTGCTGGGCAATGCTGAACCGATTGATCTCATCAGTGAAGCAGATATAGGTTAGGGCTATTTATGCTAATTACTACAATTTACACATGGACATTGAATCTGCATGCTCCTAATTAAAATATTTTATGAAAGTTTCCTGAAGATTTCCTTTTGTGCCTTTATTGGTGGTTTTGCTGAAAGTTAATTTTTTCCACATAGCATTACCACAAACTGGTACAAAACGTATTAATTAAATCCCACATCTCTGTTTTGAAAGTTTTTGTTTGTTTTTTAGCTGTGGTAAGCAGCGGTTTGTCCATTTGATCAAAGGTGTGTAATTTAATTGGCTAAAAGTTGATTGACTTCAAATTTTGCTAATTGCTTTGGCTGGAATGAACAGAAGGTCACCATATTTGCAGGCAAATTTTTGAAGGTAAAATTATTAAAGAAATAATAATAAAAAAAACTGATAATAATTGCACAGAATGCAAGTTTACTATCAAAAATAAGTCTGATTCTTACAAGACCATACTTCTTAGGTATCGTGCTACTGCAGTCAAATAAAGACAAAAATCTGCAGACACAGAAGTATGCTTCTGCTACATATCAAATTATGCAAACCATAGACACTCATTAAGAAATATGAGGGAAAAATGCTATATTAGTGAAAAACAATTTTAAGTTTAATTTTTAGAAATACTGCCACAAGAGACTTCTTAACATCTTAATAATATATATCATTGCTAAAACTCCACCAAACGTACAATAGCCCCTTATCAAAAAACTACTTTTTTTCCCTGCATTATTCTCAGGAATTCACGCTGGCTCATGTAACCTTTCAAAGAGGATAAACCGAGATTTTTATGTTGCATCATGGCTGCTCAAACACTGAACAGAACTAAAAAGTTTTATTTTTTTTCCTATCCTGATAAAGCTGGATGCACCAGCAGCATCTGTACAGCCTTGGCATTGATTCTGGCTCTCCTCTGAGAAACCGCTGCTCTATTATTTTCCCGAAAATGTCGCTCTTGGTTACTGTGTGTATTTTTATGCACAAGACTCTCAGAGCCTATGGACTAGAACAGAATTTACTCACACTGAAACAAATTGTTCTGTCATTAGAACAAAAACAGGCAAAGGGGTGAAAGCCAGGGCCAAAACCATTTCCACAGTCTCTTCCAGGAATCCAGTACGGTTCCCTGAAAAACCACTGGAAAATCTCACTGGACCAGTAGGTTACCTCTGGTTGGAGGAGGCCCTACAGTGAAACACACGGCGCTTAAGAATGAGGTTAAAAAAACAGTTTAAAAAATAATTTATTTCAGACGATACAGGGTCTATTTGCTTTGTTCGGTATTTGAGTGTAAACTTCAAAGGGTGATAAACAGCCTGTGCTGTGATAAAGAGGTAATAAAAAAATACTATTAACTGCAAAGCTGGACACAAATAGTGTTATCCTAAATGGGGCTGGCAGTGTAAAAGGAGCTATTGTGTTAAATAGTGCCTCACACACAGTTATATTCAATTCCAGTAGATATACAGAATTTAATATGCTGTAGAGCTGCATGTACAAGACTATATAGCTGTGAATGAGAAATTGTAAAAACGAAAAAGCATCAAAGGACCTATAAACCTCATAATTACCAGAGAGGCAAAGTGCAAAAAGTCCCCAGTTGGGGTCCCATTGCTTTTATATTTTTTAATCGACATTTTTGTTTCTGTTCCCACTAAAACTTCTTTAGTTCCTTGTCTGCGAACAGAACTTTCAGAAAAAGTTGCTCTCCTGCTTCATAAAGTCAGCACCTTGATTTCGGAAGCATCAGTATCAAAGATGTTGTGCTAAGCTGCACTCTTTGCTTTTCTTGTGTCTGTTCCACACACACAGAGCGGTGTGTGACCTGCAGGTGAGTGGAGACACGCAGAGCGGGGAGCTGCAGTGGGCCGTACACAGAGTTTCACTGCTCCTGAATTATTATTGAAAACCCCTATTTTGTTGATCAACAAAATAATGTTCATGGCCTGTAATGCTGTTTTGCAAGTTGTGTTTATGAAGGCTGAGACTTTAACTTTCAAAAACCGCTGATGTAAAACACATGTTGTGGCTACATAACATCCTGACTGGAGATGTGAAATTGGCCAAGATCATTTTGATGTTACAGTGTTTTTGAGATTTTACAGTCTTAACAATAGGTCTACATCATTTTAGCAAAGCCTTTGACTGTAATAGTGTTGTTGAGGATATCAGCTCTGATAAATCCACACACCATCTTTCTCAACTTTAAATAAAACACTTCCAACTCTCTGGGATCTTCAGCGTCTTGAGCACTGTTGCCTTTGGTCAGGCATGGACATACTGGATGAAGACTTCATCCAAGAGTCCAATACAACACTGGCATGGTAAATGTCAATCCATAACATGTCAAATAAAACAAATATTTCTCTCAAAGTAGTCTCTGGGGATATATTG
>CAEFZY010016622.1:0-29247 GCA_903066815.1 Brachyrhaphis roseni
GATGGATGGATGGAAGTTTTGTGTTTTATCTTTGTCATTGAACAGTTGTAATGACATTGTATACTGCGTTGTCTGTAAACAACTTGAACTGTTGAAAATGAGTGGAATAGAAACTCCCAAGAAGTATTTGAACGACTTCCGCTAGAATGGAGCTTCGTTTTTGGATTGTTTCCTCACTAACCTTTGTGTTGTGATAACGACGTGTGTTGCAGGGTGGCTGGGACAGCCCCACAGAAACTTTTGGTTCTCCTCTTGTTGAATCTTTACTGATTTGGCTGCATTTAAGTAAAGAGTTCTGCCCTGACATGTTGGTGTTTTTAGAAAGTTTTGCTTTTCAATGCAAAGTCTCAAGTGTATCATTTGAAACTCATTTAGATGTGTTAGCAGTTTTATAAACAGCTTTTTGTCATTCGTTCTGCTGACACTTTGTGGTTCATAAGTTGGGCATTGTGTTCTCTCAGAGGAACAGCCCCATTTGTCGTGAGCACCATAGCTATTCCGTGTACTGTGTATTGTGTACTTTCTCGTACACAATACATATATGGATTTGTCTTAAACTGGCGCCTTGCAAAACTATTCATTTTATATCTCTCCACACCATTGTGGTTTCTTTTTACCCTTTACTTTTTTGTCTATGAGATGAGATCATGTATAATGAAATTGAAGGAAGATTGGCGACGTTTTCAAAACTTCTTACTTGGTTACATTTTGCAACTGTCCATATAGGGAAACATAAGTCATGATCGAAATTTACATATTCTAAGTTTTAGCAGGAACTGAGCCCATCAAACCTCTTACACATGCATTTATAAAGCATTTTTTTAAAAAGATGTTTCATTAAAAAGGTAACTCTTGACTATCTAATGATTCATTATAAGGATTTCAGTAAAAACACTCAACTCAGTTCTGTTTTTCTGCAGCATTTAGTCAAAGGAGTTCACTACCGCTGGGGTTTCTTTGCACCGAGCGGTCCAGCTCTGGATGAGATAGGAGAAATGGTGGATGCAGGACAGGTATGAGGCCACGCTTTGTTCATGCCAACGTTATAAATGGAAGAACACATGACGAACATGCATGTTTTCTGCTCTCCTGTTAGATCTGTGCCGTGGTGGAGGAGATGTTCAGCTTCTCCCAGGTCCCTCAGGCCTTCGAGAAGGTAGAGAAGGGCCACGCCCGAGGAAAGACTGTGGTGGAAATCAGCAAAGGAGGATCTTGATGTACAAAATGGACTCTCAACAGGAATGTGTATGTGTTTGAACAATTATGACACAAACTACTTGAAAATAAATGAAATGTGGCAGCTTCCGCTACTTTTTTAATATCAGAAAACACAAAACCTTAAGCAAGGTCACTGTGTTTGCTGCTACTGCAGTGTGACATTTGGACAAAGAGATAAGGAAATAGGTCTGGAAGATACACTTCTCAAAATTTTTGCAATTGTCACTTAAATAAAATGTCATACTGTAACTTTCTGCTTCATTAACAAATGTGCAATTATTTTAACTTTAAATAAAACAGAGATTTTAGTAAAATCAGCTAGATTGGTGTTTTGTAACACAATGTGACATTCTAAACATTTTGTTTAAACATTTTTTTTAAAGGAATTTTGACATTAGACAAGGTTGTAAAGTTGATTCTTTTCAAATTTTTTTTTTTTAAATTTCCTTAAATCGAAAGTCTTCGGGTGAAGTTAACAGCAGATCCAAGAAAACAGTGACAAGTCATTTTTATTTTATTGCAACAGCCTGTAACATCAAATGTTTTCTCACATATTTACAACCACTAGGGGGCAATATTCTAATTGCATTTCTGTTTAAAATGCAATTAGAATATTGCATTTACAATCGAGGCGAATTATGTACAGTGTAATGAAGAAGGCACAGTTTATGTCAAAAAGTCCTAAACAGATATACAAACTTTATACAAGATCATTTTGATCTATGCAAAGAAGCCATTTCTGGAGTGTAGGCTTGATGCCTTCTGTAACATCCTAAAGTAAGATATATACATTCATATCCTCAGGAAAATGAGAGATTTATGACTCTTGTAATGAAAAGTACCACAGGTGATAAAGTATGCAGCATCAGAACAAGGCAGAGTTTTTGCTACTTGAAGAGAAAACGTGGAGTCTTTGATACTAAATGCTTGACAAAAACTTAAAGGTGCCTTCTTAAGTAAATTATGTGTTCTAAACAGCAGACACCAGCTCATAGTTTTTCTTCTCTCAAAGAATGAACAGGTGGAAATATCCACGGCAAATGTGCTTAAAAGCAGCCGGCTAATTGTTTGGTCCTCATCAGATCACAGAATCTCTAAAATCCACCTCTGGATCCACTTCTTCTCATCCAAGTCGTTCAGGATGATCTGGTTCTTGTCGTACTGATGACCTCCTGCAGAAAAACAGCGATATGTGTTAAACTACAACCACAATTTGAAATGCTGAGGGTTGATGCTGTAGTTAGTCACTGCTGCACTGCTTTTTTAGACCAGGAGATGGCGCTGTTGGATTAAGACATAATCTAAATCACCACAACAGCACATGAAGGTCTCTGGTGAGCTTGTTTTGTTTTAAAAACACACAGTACAACTATTTATTGAAAGATAAAGGGTATTTTATGAACATTTTGATCAAACACTCTAGAGATGGAAGTGTCTGACCTTTGACTTCCACGATGAGATTTGGGTTAAGGTGGCAGCGGACCAGTCCGTCCTGGGTGATACTCCACAGCTGGTTGTCTTTGCCTCGCTCTGGAGAGATGCAGAGTCTTGTACCAGATATTACCATGCTACCTGCCGTCTCCAGGAAGCATTCCTCCATCAGCTGGGGACAGAGAGGACGGATTTGGCATAAAATTCAAAAATACAGAGCGGTGTTGCCTAAAAACAGCACAAAATTAGTTAAAATAATTGCTTCTTTGTGGAATTACTAAAACACGCCTTTGTTTCTTTTCTTCTTTTTTTTAAAACTGAATTTACTGGAATCTTCCACTGTTATGAGTAGACGAAAGGCTTCATCAATATTCCAGTCGTTCTGGAGGATGATGATGAAGATGTGTACCTTGCAGGATATTTGTCCATCTCGGTAGAGCCAGAGCTGCTCTTCTCCTCCTGTCTCCTCCACAGCTTGGATCCTCATCAGTTTGATGTCATCCAGCGTTCCAGTCAGAGTCATCAGACATCCCGTCTCCCTGTTCCGCAGACGGAAGTACATTGGTTTCTGTTGGAAGAAAACATGACAATAACTGGGATGCATTTATCTGAACACAGCAATTACTCAAACTATCCCCTCCCCCAACAACTTCCATCTCAAAAACATGATTTGTGGCTGTTCTGTTCATTATCAAAGTCAGCAAAAGTCAGTTTCTGATTGGTGCATGTCACTTCTTCCACACCTGCATCAGTGGACGGAGGGACCCTATTCGCTGCCTGTTGCTCTGCTTGCAAAAGTCACCCACTTCACCCGGACGGATAAACAGCTGTCGGCCTCTGTAGCTGTTTCCTTCATACAGCACCCACCTGCAGAGAACGCCATTAGATGTGTCAGGTTAGTCTCTGTATTTATTGTAAGACTTTTCCAGACTTAGCTTTCCGAGTTATTAGTCCTTTATGTTAATTTTCAAACATTATAGCTCATGATACATTTCTTGCAGCTATTTCTTTAGCGGACTGGATTAAAATATAGAACCAGGAAAAAACAAAAACTAAAAGAAGAGAAGTACAAAAGATGGAAGTAAGGAATAAAAAGAGACTATAGGAAGGAAGAACAGTAGAACACAAGAAAGGAAAAAATTAAATATGTACAGGAAAAAGGGATTGACAGATCTTTAATTGCCATACCTATCTGGACCGGGAAAACAAATGTACAGGAGCAATTAGTATTTACACCAACGCCCAACTTAAAATCAGATTCTACGTACATTCCTCCCTCCACCAGCAGGGAGCGTATGCTTGAATTCATGCCAGTCTGCAGCAGGTTTACTGCTCCGCTAGTCAAAGCGACCCTGCGACCTCTGCAGCCCACTTTGCTGAACAAGATGATGGAGGGCAGGGAGAACTCCTGCAGATTAAAGATTTACTTAATAACTAATGCATGTGAAACATTTACTAGACATTTCACTTCAGTTTTAAAGACAATACACACATGTCCTGTTGTCTGCACTGATCGAATGATGGAGTCTGACGATAAGAGGCCCATGGCCTCCGTGTTAGGGTACTCTCCTTGCTCCAGGACATACATGTTCCCTTTGAACTTAGCTTCCTCATACGCCACCCAGCTGAAACATAACAATATTCATTATTTTAGTTTTAACGTTGATTTTTAGTTTTGCTACATATAACATATCAATGGAAATGCCATGGAAGAATATCAACGAGAAATATTAACTTAAGTTGATGGTTTTCTAGAAGGAAGCCAAAGAACAAGAGGGATATTCTTACAGTGGATATGTACAGATGAGTCTACTATATGGAAAACTAATTTGTTACACTGCTTATTGCACATGTGACCATTATAAAAGGAGCTCCTTTATAGTCTGCAAAGAGGTGGTCTCATGCAACAAGACCATAAAGTAATAATTGTTTTCTATTGTGGAAAATGTACATCAAATGACAAAATTTCTCTCTGGAAACAATTGAGTAAACCTAAAACTATTGTTACTGAAAAAGCATTATCTACCGTTCCTGACTACAGTAGAGAACATGTTACACTTTGGAATATAAAAAAAAAAATTAAATGATGTTAATCTTTTCTTTCTGGCATATTTACCTGCCAACTTGGACTTTACATGACTTGGGTGTGAAATCAGCATCCAGAGCATCTGTACTGTTGTCCAAAGCCAGCAGCCTTCCCTGAAAGTCTGGTTCAGAGTACAACTGGATCTGTAAAACATTCCAACAGGTTTAGCAACTGAGGGAGAAAACCATATCAATACTCTTCATGATGCCTTTTTAATAAAAATCTGTGAAAGAAGAGATAATACCTTAAACCGTGTTGTTCCCATCAGCATGTCCTGCAGAACAAAATAAAGGGCTCTGTTAGAGGTTTTTGTTTAAAATAATCAACCAGAAAAAGACATTACACCCAGAACCTAACGGATCCTCACATGGAAGATGGGCTGTATGGATGAAATTCTGAAGTTCTGGGCTCCCCAGTCCTCTGGGTTTGAGTACATGCCTTTCTCCAGGACATAGAGCTCTCCGCTGAAGCCAGGTTGTTCAAACGCCACCCAGCTGCAGTTTTCCCAAACAACACACATTCAGTTGCACAATAACTTATTCATAAGCAGATCTGTCTTTATTTTTGCAATAATGTAAAGTTTAGGGCTGAAGGTTAATGGTTGAATGGGAATGGCTACAAGATAAAAAAAAGTGTTAAATTTCTTCATGATCTGTACGAATGAAGAACTTTAGAGTCAAGGAGGATTGATAATGTTATAACTGTACACAATAGATGAATAACTTCTTATATTTATAAGTCTTAAACAGATTAAAATGTTGATTTTGGAGACAACAAACAGCAATTTTAAGTATTTTATGCAGGGAATGTGAGCTGCAGGGATCGGTTCTCCAAATGAATCTCTGCCTTTACTGCATCATAAAAAACAGCTCTTCATGACTGAGAGGTTGTAAAAGTACAGGTGAGACATATTTAAAGCAAACAGAAAAATATCATATAAAATCAGCTAAAGTTTAGCCACATTCTAAGTGTGACATAGCACAGAAACGGCACACAGCTCAAGCCTAAGACTTGATTTTAGTCTTTTAAGTCCTTACAATAAAACTAATGGCAATGTCTTCTTGAAAGGTGACTCATGTTAGTGTTAATTGAAAGTTGACTAGGAGCTATATAAATTCTTCTGCAGGGAAGGGTTTTAGAGAGGAAGCCAGGATTTGAAAAGAAGAGCTGAAGCGAAGCAGACAGGGATGTGGCCTGCAAGATGCATAGAGTTAATGGGAATGGTTGTTTCGAAATGAGATCAACATTCTGTTCGGAAATAAGCAACTTTGAATGATTTAAACCATTATAAGTAACCCACTGTACTGCAGTATGTGAGAAAAGCTGTGACATAGTTAAAATGCTTTGGGAACAGCTCCTTCAAGAACAGTCACTTTTTGTGCAAACTTCAATTGGGGTGATTTACTTTGAGTTAGACACAACTACCGTAGTTTGACATCATCACCTTGTTGTCTGAACCATTGATATATGATGTGGTGCAAAATAGCTATTAATATATCAGTGGTGCACACTTTGTTTTTAATTAGATTCTGCAAAAAAACACTATGCTTTAAATTGGTGACACCAATCTGGCCTCTAGTTTGTTAAAATATTGCAAAAGTTTTAAAAAACAACAACAATATAAAACATTCACAGGAAACCTATCACTGCTGAAGATAGAGAAATAGTGCTTTACCTTCTGCCAATCTATTTTGAAAAATTGATTAGTTATTTCATTAGTTACTGTAGATCAAATACATCAAAACACTACTGGATAGTAAGGATAAACCAAATAATCAACTTGCCAATTAGTTAATCAATTAATTAAAAAAGACAAATAACCATAGAAGGGATGGCATAGAAGTGCATAAAGTTGTTGCAAGCAGCTGAATGTGGTGCTTTATGCTTAGATGGAGGCATACAAGAAATGGAAAAGACAACCTCAAATGACCTAAAAGTTATGTTGCCAATCTATAGTTATTGATTCACTAAGCTATGTGCAAAATAGCTATTAAGAAATATATTTTCACTTTTTGGATACTCAAACATCTCCATCATTTCACAGGTTTAGGTAATGTAACAGAAGTACCATCAAGTCTTCAGAATTTCTTGAGTCACCAGTAGAAATATCTGCCGTCAAGGAACATTAAGAGACTTTTTAAAATCTTTTGTATGTCCTGCCATATTAGTTAAAACAATCAATTTTTAAAAAAATTTGTATTAGTATTTTTGAGCGAGTAGGTGTGCATGTTTTGTGTGATATAAGTCTTAGTCTTGGCTGTAAGATGAGAAGCAAGCCCAAATTTTTCAAAGTACACAACAGATACTGTTTCCTCCCTGTGTTGGTGAGCTGAACTTTACTGTGTTTAACAGAAACTGGTTAACTTACACTCCTCCTGTGACGGTGGCTGATTGTGTTTTAGTGCTACGGCCAACTTCTTCCATGTTGATGACGGGACCCACCAAGTCCATGTGGCCCCCCCGCTCATTAAAATTAGGATCACTGAACAGTTTCAGGTGTGGGGACTGGAAATCCTGGGGAACAGCATAATATAGAATGAAATAAGTGTGTTCACGTCAAAAGTAAAAATTCACCCACGTTAAACTTGAAATTCTTCAAAAGATGCTTACTGCAAGTATAGGCCGCAGTGATTGTAGGCCGTCCTCAGATCCTCCCCACTCACTGCAGTGAGGATACTCCCCCTCCTCCAGGATGTACTGCTGGCCTTCAAAGTCTGCCTCCTGATAGCCAACCCAGCTTCAAGACAAAACAAGAGTATCTTAGAGACACTATTTCAAAATTATTCGGTAACTTTAAATACAAAATGATTGGTTGCTCACTCCAATACAGTACTTACAGACCCCCAAGAATCTTTATAGAGCCAACTGAACAAAGAGTTGTGTTCTTCCCATCTGTTTGCTGTTGCTCCAGCAAGTTGTAGACATCACCATCCAGCTCCAAACACTGTCCATCAAAGTTTGGCTTTTCAAACACAAGAGCCTAGAGTAGAAAATGAGAATAGGGAGCGAAAGCTTAGTGCAAGTTGGTAATTTTTGGTCGGTCCTCGTCTTTGTTAAAGATGTGTAGTTTGGTCATATGTTTTGTACCCAATCTTGCTGAAAAGTCAAATGACACACCCTTGCCAGTTTTCTGCTAAAACTCAATATAAAATGGCTTGGTATTTTAAAAAGTCCATGATGCCATGCATCCTAACAGGGCGCCTTTTGTGTCTTTGGAAGGGAAACAGGTCCATAACCTCACAAATCTTCCACTGCACTTAACAACAGACATGGACTGTTTTTTTAAGGTTTGTCTGGTACTGGTAGTCTTTATTGACAGTAGAATAGACAGGAAATGGACACAAAGAGAAAAGGGGAAGACATTCAGCAAAGGTCCCAGGGTCAATAAACAAACCTAACGGCTGCATCAAGGACTTATAGCCTCTACCTATATGCTACACTCCTCCCTGACATGGCAGTTTTGGCTGAAGTTATCTTGCACTGAGCGTCAGAGATTTTGTACTCTAACAAATGTTTGTAGGAGCAAATGTTTGTAGCAAAGATTTGAGCTCAAATTGACCCGTATGTTTTCTGGATTGGTTCTTTCATAACTTTTAATTATCTCCTGACTGATATGGGAAGTTTAGGCAAAGACCTACTTTATAATCTTGAAGCCATTTCAAGACTAATAAAATCAACCCCTGATTTAATGCTCTCTCTCTTTCGCTCTCTGCCCAAACAGTAACTATAGAAGTAGTTTTGTGAACACTACTCTGTTGATTTTAGGATTTTTAATATGTATTAATACACTTATAAGTCATCCTAAGCACAATTAATGTCCATTTATTTCAGACCTATAGCTGAGTTTATTGAAGAATCTGTTGCCTAATAAGACCAAAAGAGTTCTTGTTTTTAGTTTTTTCTATAACTGCAAAGTTCATTTTACATGTTTGGAATCATTATTTTACAGGAAAATCCCTGAATCATATGCTCTATTGTTAGGTTGTTAGGCTGTTATGCATGCTTCAATAAATCACAGTTTCCTAACCCTCTGAATCTGAGCCAGGCCATCAGCACCGCTAAGCCTCAGGCAAATATGCAGAGGCTGATTTTCAGTTATTCTGCTTATCAGCAGCAATCTTTGCCTCTAAAAGTGAGTTCTTTCAGGTATTTACAGAAAAAAAACTAACAAAGACTCAGCACTTCAGCATGTTTGTGGTAAAACAAGAACAGGTCGAACAAGTAAGATGTGATAGAAACTGGGACGAACCTTAACATCAACTGGATGCTCCACCCTTATTGGTCCCTGAAATTGAGACATATAATATTAACCAAACACAGCTAATCAATTTTTACAGAATTACAAATATGTAATACACTTTACCATTCGGAGCGGTCTTATAGAGCCAATGAAAGGCTCAGAGAAACCCCAACTCTGTGGGTGGGGATACTCTCCCTCCACTAGCACTTCAAGCAGTCCATTAAATCCTGGATCAGAGTACACCAACCAGCTACACATAAAGGCAGAGATTATATCACACAAATGTATAGAATTTTGATTTAAAACTCCCAAGCAAAGGCTAATGACAGTCATAACAGGAACACTTTCACTGTTTAAACCATGAGGCAGCATCAACCATCAATAATCCACAGCAGTTCAACTATGACAACCACAAGCTGTGGCCTGCTGCTCGCATTCCTCCACAGACACAACACAGATGATGTTCACATAAACTTTTTCCCAATTCTCAAGAAAGATTATTCAATGTAGAGTATTGCATTCGAACCCATACAAGAATTCACACCGCTTGGACTTGTTCAAATTATGTCCCATTACCACCACAAACATCAAAGTGTTCTTATTGGGATTTTATTTGACAAGTCAACACAAAGTGGTTCATAGTTCCAAAGTGGAAAGAAAATGATGCATGGTTTTCAAATGTTTATAAGTAACACTTTCGGACGAGTGACATGCATTTATCTACAGCCCCTATGAGCCAAAGATTTGCAGAACCACCTTTCGCTGCAACTACAAATCATTTGAGATATGTCTCAACAATATTTGCACATTGGGAGACATTTTTGCATATTCTGTTTTATTTGCCGAAACTTAGTCAGATTGAATAGAGACTGTTTTTTCACATCTTGTCAAATATTCTTAGTTGGATTTATGTCTGGACTTTGGATCATTCTAACACATGAATATGCTTTGTTCTAATCAATTCCATTTCTGCTCTAGTTGTGAGCTAAGGCTCACTATCCTGCTAAGATTTCTTCCAGTATTCCCCTTTATTTAGCTCGACCCATCTTCCTTATCCCTGCACAAAGGAAGCATTGCAATAGCAAGAATCTGTTTGGGAGGTTTTCATTGTTAGTCCAGAACTTTTTCTCTAACCTGTCTGAAAAGTTCCTTGAGTTCCTTCAGTCATATCTTTTATCCTCAAATGTTCACTCACATGAATACAAGCGGACGAAATGGGTTTTCTCCATAGGGTGTCTGGACTCTCCCTTAGAGATAGGGTGAGAAGCTCAGTCATCCGGGAGGGACTTAGAGTAAAGCCGCTGCTCCTTCTCGTCGAGAGGAGCCAGTTGAGGTGGCTCAGGCATTTGGTCAGGATGCCTCCTGGACGCCTCCCTGGTGAGGTGTTCTGGGCACGTCCCACCAGGAGGAGGCCCTGGGGAAGACCCAGGACATGCTGGAGAGACTATGTTTCTCAGCTGGCCTGGGAAAGCCTTGGGCCTGGAGGAGCTGGAACAAGTGGCTGGGAGAGGGAAGTCTGGGCCTCCCTTCTTAAGCTGATACCCCAGCAACCCGACCCCAGATAAGCGGAAGAAAATGGATTGACGGATGGATGGATGGATGAATGGATGGATGTTCACTCACAAACCTTTGAAGCCATCACAGAGCTGCTATGGTTTAACTGATATTATAATAGACATAGAATAATTTACTAATCAGGTGGTTTTTGCGCTGAATATTATTTATGAGTATCGGAGAGAAGGGGGCTGAATAAATAGGCACGCCACAATTTTCTACTTTTTATTTCCCAAATTAAAAAGTCTGTGGTTTAAAATTTGATCAAATGTATGCAAGGCACTGTATTTACACCCATGAAAATGTTCCCAGCACAGTGAGTTTATATGTGTCGTCAAAACTTACATTCCAGAGTGAATCTTAATCGAGCCAGTGGTCTGTGGCATCCCGTACGAACTGAGCTCTGGCGTGTCATCACAATAAGATGACATCCTCCCTAACCCGTTCACCTCTGAGTACAGATCAATCCTGGGAATGCTGTAATCCTACAGAAAGAAAGAAATAAGGTTTTTTAAATACAATAACTTATGCTTTTTGGTGAAGCTTTTGGTATAATATAGGTCACATAAGCTTACTGGTGCCTATCTCCAGCGAACGTTTTGAGCGAGAGGCAGGGTAACACACTGGACAGGTCACCAGTCTGCCACAGTGCCACCTTTCATTTCATTAAATATTTAAACAAATGAATCTAAATTAATGCACCAGTGCTCCAATTAAATTGTAAATGTTTCCAAATTTTCATTAGGAGATTTTTCTGCTGCAGTAAAGTATGAGGTTTAACACCGTTTACCACATAGAAGTGCTAACAGTTGTGACTACAGAGTGCTGCATATAGTCACAGCATACAAAACATGACAAAGATTTTTTTGGTCTTAAATGTAGATGACTGAATATTTCTAAACTATTGACAAAAGTATAAGTTCTCACACAGTTAGTGAGTTGTAGGGTTTTTGATTATAGTTTATCAAGACTGACTTTTCATTCCAAACTCTACACCAATATAGATATAGGGACAGTGTTACTACAGAAGTAGTGAGTTGGATTGATGGAATGAGCTAAAATGAATCAAGACTCACTCTGACTGCCAGCCGAAGGGAACCTACAACCATTGGTGCTGTTGGAACAGGTTGACCCAATTCATTTAGTGTCTCTGGAGTTCCCTCCTCTGGCCACATGTTCACCAGCTGGTCCATGGGACCCTCTTCCAGGGCAAGGATACGGCCCTGGAAGCCAGGCTTTTCATACAGAAGCCAGCTGAAAACAGAGTAAGAAGATGACACTACATCATAAGTAAGTGAAAGACATTCACAAAAAAAAAAAAGTCTGAATCAGTGGCACCCTACCCTGCTGACTTCAGATGATCATTCAGTAAGTTATGATGACAAATTACCATAAACACAGAGATTGAATTGGGCTGCTGCTGAATACATTTCTATGGACTTGTTCGATAACTGATTCCAAGGTAAATATTTTCATCAATGTTATTAACACCTCTAGCAAGAGGTGTCTTGTCTACTGTTTTGCAATAAATAAAAGCAACACTTTGAATTAGTTTTTTTGCCAAAATATTTGCAGACTTGATCAGTGCTTACTGATTTTGCACACATTAAGACAAGAAAAGCATTGTCATATTGTTGTTGATAGAATGTTCTAATCTGTATTAGAAAGAAGTTTACACACTCAAAACAATTTTCTACAGTACTGAACATTATCTTGAATATATTTGTTTTCTTGATTTAAGTTTGAGATTTTAACTGCTGCAGATATTGACAATCCTACTGCAGACTCAAGTGATTTGCTTCAGTAGATCAGATGGTAATGCCTAAGGAAATCAAACCTCAGGTACTCATCCTATTTTTGACCGGATAAAACTCTGATGTGGCAAAGTATTGTGATCATGTTATACTTGTCATACCATCATGTCATATTAACAGTCAGCCATAATAAAACATGCCATGTTAAACGATACTTTGTATGTTTCCCTCTGCTTTCTCTACTTCTCTTATATTAATAAACATTAATTATCTTTTTACAACAACTAGTAGAATCCCATACCATCCTCTGATGACTTTGATCGATATCACAGGAGACAGTTTCATTGAGGTGGAATCTTCTACATCACCATAGACTTCAAATGCCTCCCCACCAAACTGAGCATGTTCGTGTATGACTATCTGTATGAACAAACAGAACCATCAGTGCGATAAAGAGACAATGTCTCACAAAATGCAACTAGTAACATTTCAAATCCTACCTTTCCAGGTCTTCTGTGGTGTCCTCTAACAACAGGTTTCTGCAAGACAGGTGAAGACACAATTCTTTAATTATTTTTGATGCAAATCAACCCTACAAGGAAAAGTCAACTTCAGGTTGGTAAGCTTGGATAAGGTTATGGTTATTTGATATATCTATATAGGTAGAGTTGTTCTGCAAAAAGACACCACCTACACTTCTGCACCTTATTAGTAAAGTAAGATTTTGTGGTATATTTCACTCTATTTTTTCCATTAAATTTAGCAGTTGCTTGAATCACTAATATGTTGTATTTAACTTCACATTTATTAATTCATCTCTGAATAAATGCATACAAATTTAAAAGCAGCCCATCTTCTTTCAATACCTTTTTTTCTCTTTGCAAATTCCTTGTAGCAAAAAAATAAATGCTTGTCGCTTGTTGTGTCACACCCTTTTACTATGAATGCATTTAGTTTTCATATCAGTGTTATTTGCTTACTGATGCAAAGGTTTTGCCCAGAGTCAGGAAAAGTCATGTGCACCAATGTTGCAAAATATTTCCTGTGTAGAGTGCCACACTGAATATGTGCTCATTTTTCTTGTTCTTTCTTGCAAATGATTCACAACTTGGCAAGTTGAAACCCCCTCCTTTCACCACACACACAAAAAAAACAAAACAAAAAAAAACGAACAAGATCCAACCTGAGGCTTGTGTCTCCATGGGAGTAAAGCAGAAACAAATATGTGCTTTGCAGCTGCGACTTTCAGAATCATTTGTACTCAGGTAAATCAGTATGTTCCTATTGCAATTAGTAAATATGTTAGTGAAACAAAAAAGCTACTACCTTGATTTTAGTTGTATGAAGTCCACTTTGAGATATCTCATGATTGTAGTTTGTTGTAGAAGGCAGTACTGTAGGATTCGTCGGGCCCGCATCCACAATGGATATGTTTGTAATTGACAACTGTTCCATAGCAGGAGGGGTTAGGTCAGTTGTTTGTGTAAAGTCCATGGAGGCCTCTAACTTTGGTGTGTCTTTCTTGAGCTGTTTCTCTAAATGATCAGGCAGGTTCATCTCAGAGCGTGCCGGCAGAGGAGGAACAGAGGAGGAGCTGCATGCTGACTCACTAACAGCAACTATTCCACCTTCTGTAATCAAGCTTTGATCTGTATCTTTCACGCCTCTGTTATCAGCAGGGGGAACAGGCAGAGGCAAGGCAGTAACTCCCTGCGGTCCAACGTCTTGCTGGTGGTTAGACAGGACTGTGCTGTTTGAGGCAGAGACAGCTTCAATTCTTGTCTTCCTGGAGGTCCGAGGGGAGCTAAGCAAGTCTGTGAGGATGGACATCCTCTCGAGTCTTGACGTCACCTTCCCCGGCTCATTGTTTTGCCCCTCTGTTTTTCCCTCTTTGACTCGAGTCTCCTCTTTGACCTCATCTTGTCCTTCAACCTTATGAGTTGTTAGTTTATCTGCTGAGGTGCTGTTCTCTTGAGAGTCAGTACTTCTGCTATTCCTGTTAGCATTTTTTTGTTGGATTACCATAGCTGGAGAAAGGTCCATGGGTCTCTCATTTTTTCTTAAGCCAAAATGAAATTCCTCTGGATCAAATGTCCGCTCAAAGCGGTCCTCCCTGATGGCTGGCATAGCAAAAGGTGGGCACTGGAGTTTTTTACGAATCTGTTTCTTTCGAGGCAGTGAAAAAGGTATTCCTCCTTCTCTGACACTGCTGAGAAAATAATCAATTTCCTCTGGCTCAAGTAAGTCATCATCACTAGCTGTCTCATCTTCATTTCTTCTACGTCCCTTTTTCTTTTTGTGACGGTCTTCCACGTCCAACCAAGCTGATGGAGTCCGTTTGGGTGGAACCAGTTCCCCTGGACTCTTAGCTTTGTCAAAATCGAAGAATTGAGTTGTTACTTTTTTTGAAATTTTGTGTGGCTCCTGTTTCAAACCACCACCTGCAGTGAACCTCTGTGCAGATGATTCAAATTTTGGAATACTTTCTTCAAAGACCTCATCAGTCTTCAGAGCATCATTCCTAAGTGTTACTTGAACTGAACCAATGGAATATGCTTTCTTTTGGTCTGCACAAACACTTGTGTTTGCTATATTTTGAACCACAGCAGTGACATTTGCATCCTGTTTTTCTTTGGCAACAGTCAGGTTATCTGTATTTCCCACAACATTTGGTATCTTCTCCTGAAAGTCTCTTGAAACAGTGTCATCAGAAACATTGGAATGTATGTCTGATTTAATCTCAACTTTACCATCTTTGTCAGTTGAGACACTTTGTTCTTTTTGAATATCTGCTTTGTAAATTTCAATATTCTTTGCCTGATCGACTGATGGGTCAATTGGTGCTGTTTTTTCTTTAGAATAGTCATGAATCTTAACTCTGTCAGTTCTGGCATTCAGCTCTTGAATTTCAATCTTTGACTCTGCTGGTATCACTGACTCTAGTTTTTCTTTTAGGTCTGCACTTGGGGCAGATTGTGCTGACTTGTCTTGACCTGGTGTTGTACCATTATTTTGTCCTGTAGTAGTTGAGGGCTTCGCGGTCTGCTCTGTAGCTACTAGCAGTGGTTCCCTGACCTTAGCTTCACGGTCATCTTTAGGATCTGCAGTGCTATGATCCTGGATGCTGTGCTCCATCCCGGTTTCCTTTGTGCCAACTTCATTTATTAAAGAATTTGAATATTTGAATTCTTGAACTTGGTTTGGTAAATCTTCACCTTTTTCTCTAGTAGTTTTGGATCTTTGGACTTCTGTATTGAAAACTTCACTGATGTCTTTCAAAGTTACTGTTTCACTCGACAAACTTTCAGAAGATAAATCCTGAAGTTTTGTTTTGTCTTTCCTATCATTATAAGAGAGTAGATTGTCAGGATCTTGGGTTGCATCCATATCATAGTTTTGTATTTTCTTCTCTTGAACTTCCGTTCTTAATGTCTCTGACTCAGACCCTGTTAACTTTTCTTGATCTGATATTGTTAAACTTTCATTTGAGTCACCAGAGACAATGGACTTTGTATCTTTCTTGACTTCAAGTTTGCTGGTGACATTTTCATTCACTGATTCATTTACTAAACTGTCATTTGATTGGTCCTTACTTGTAGTCTTGTCTTTAGTTTCTTTAGCACTTTGACCCATGGTGGTTGTAGGTTTAACCTCTTGGATTTGACTTTCTCTGGTCTCTTCTGAAGCTTTGTCTTCCAACATGTCTGGTCTTAACTTGATGTTTATGTCAAAGTATTTAGATTCTTGATGTGATATTTTGATTTCCTTTTCTTGCATCACATCAGTGTTTGACTTCTGAACATCTGTTGTTTCATTCATCAAATCTCCAACTGCAGTGGTACCGCAAACAGAGTGAGCATTTTGGGTATCATTTCTATCCTGAACTTCAGCATCGGTATCTGGTTGCTTTTCTGATTTGTGACTCAAATGTTCAGATCCCCCAAATTCATTTTCAGCTTGTTTTAATTTGTCTGCACCTTCGTCTCTATCACTTATTGGGCTGAACTCTTGGAGGCTTCCAGGGTCATTTCTTATATTAGCAGTTTCTAACTCATTCACCAAACGTTCTGTCAAGGTATCTTTTGTTGCAGAGTCATCTCTATCTCCTTCAGAGCCTGGTATTGGTATGTGTTCAATATGGTTTCCTGTTGTGACCTCAGGTGTTTCTGTTCTTGGCGTCTCACGTCTGGCAGATTTTGGATCTTCAATCTCTGTTGATATTCCATCTTGTTCACCAGCAGTAATTGTTGCCTGGTGCCATTGACCGATAATTTTGTTTGTATGATCCAGAACTTCTGCCTCATTTATCAGACTTTCCAATGATGAAATCCTGATTTCGGATTTTATAAATTCAGATTTTGTTGACTTCCCTTCGTAGTCACCAACAATTATTTGCTTCTGGACCTGTTTGCTGCTAACTTCACTGGAATGATCTGAAGCTGCTGTCTCATTTACAATAATTTGCATTGAGGAAGTACTTTTTTCAGACTTCAGTTGTTGAGATTCTGAAGATACTACATCCTGGCCACCAACAGTTAACTTTTTCTGGACCTGTTGGTTGCTATCTGTACTAATATGTCCTGGAGTTGCTGTCTCATTTGACAAACTTTGCAATGATGAATCAGTAATTTCAGATTTCAGATGTTCTGATTCTGATGGTTCTCCATCATGACTACCAGTCACTGTTACCACTTGACTCTGTTGGTTGTTAGTCGATTTTTCAAGAACAGTTTTGGTTGTCTGAACCTTTTGTTTTCCATCTTCACTGTTAGCTGTTACAATTTCATTCCCAAAGCTCTCTGAGATTTCAACTTCAGGTTTTACATTGTTTTCTTTAACGTGAGTGCTCACTAATGATAGTTTTACAGCTTGAGTCTCCTTTGTCTTCTCTTCTTCGGTTTTTGCAACCTTTTGTCCATTATCTGATATATGATTTTCATATCTGCCTTGTTTTGTTATATTTCCACCTTCTTCTCCAGTTTTAGAATTAGTTAATGTCTGAGCATTTTGTTCTGTTGTTTTATTCATAGTTTGGTTTTTCAGTTTGATCTCCTCTTTTTCTTTGGAGCCATCTTCAGATTCAGTCCCCAGCATTTCGCTGTCAGTCGTTGATATTCCAAGACTTGGTTTTTCCTTTACAACGTCATAATTTTTGCCTATTAGATTTCTGGAGTCATCTTTCATCTTTTTACTTTTGGTTATTAGCTCCTTGCCTTCCTTTTCATTTTCCCCCAGTGGTTCAATATTTTGAGGCTTTGGTCTCTCTGTATTCATAGAGTCGCTTTGTGAAGTTTCTTGTTGTAAGTTCTGCTGTTTTGTGTCAATCATCCTTGCTGTAGTTTCAACTATTATGCTCTCTGCTTCCTCACTCTTGGTTCTCTTTCCTTTCAGGACATGTGTAACTACTGCCTGTTGGTTCTTTGTAGCCTTAGGCTGCAAGCTTTTCTCTTCTGTTGAGAGATGGCCTGCTTTCCCTGAACCCGTAATTCTTCTCCCTGGAAAGTCCACTGGTCTTTCTTTGAGCTTCTCTTTATAACTGTTTTGTGACGCAGAGCTTTCTACTGCAGTGTGATTAAGCATTTCATCTGGCTTTGAGTCTTTCTCCTTGCTTCCAGATTCGTCTAAAAGAGCCTCTTTGTTTAACTGATTTTCAACATTCTTGGGCAATTCACAAACAGTTGCAGTCTCTGTTTCTGCATCCAAAGCCTCAGCTGGTTTCCAGCCAACCTCCTCTTTATTTTTCTCCCCTACATCAAAACCTTTTGCTGCTTCCACAGTTAATGTTTGTGATACTCTGTTATTTATAGCTTTAGTTGGATCCTCCAAATAGTCCGGTGAGCTCACAACATCTGATCCTACAGCTTGACTCTGTGAGTCTGAGACAAGTTCTGCAGGAATATTCTTTCTTGTTTCTGATGTAGACTTAACTCCCTCCTGACCAGTTTCTGTTGATGGGTCATAATGAATGCCTACATCCAGCTCAGGCTTGGCTGACTTACTGGTTACATCCTTAGGGGTTGGTTTAATGTCAAAAACCTGAACTGCAGTGTTTTTCTCTTTGGTAAATTTAAATTTAGTCTTGCTTGGCAGCTCCTCTGACACATCTTTGCCTTTAACTGTGGACGTTTTAAATGATGATAATGTTTTTTGCCTGTCTTTGTTGTCTTTTTGATTTTCTGGTTTTGCTTCTTTGGGTTCCAGCTTTCTTTCCTCAGTTTCTGCATTATTACCACCAGCAACCAGTGACTTAGCTGATATTTCTTTGTCTACAATGGTTACTGGGTGTGCAATCATCTGAGTCTCGTCTGTAATTCTTGAATTCCTGATTTCCTCAGATTGAACCGATAAAATCTCTCCACCTTTAGCATCTCCTTCCAGTGCAGTTTGAGGGGTTTTAGTTTGTTTTTCTGCCATTTTAATCTGTTCCTCTGCAGACTTGCAGTCACTTTTCTTCATAGTATCTGCTGTGACAGTCTCTTTACCATTCACAGTTGAGACTTTAACTGTATTGAGATTTGAATCCTCATATTTTGATGAGAGTTCTTGGATTTTGGGCTTTACTTTGCTGGCAATTCTCTGATTTCTTGTGGGAAGCTTGCTCCCGGATGATGAAGTCTCAGTTAGTTCCTTCACAGGAAATTTCCCATGCTGTCTGATGTTTTCGTTTGGCTTGGTGAGCCTTGCGAACACGTTTTTCTCTTGCTTAGTGGGAGAAGAAGAAAGACCTGCTGTGTCATTCTCTTCATGACTCATGCTTCTTTTAGAGAAGTGTTTGGATGGTTTCAGTGGTGGCATACTTCCTGCTCCTGAAAAACCCAAACACAAATGTTATTCAAGGGAACTGAGGTGAACAAATCAGTATTCTATTACAACGATATGCATCAAGTTGCAGTACTTTGCTGGTGTGGATATGTGATTGAGTTTTAATTATTTATTCTGTCAGACATGCTGAATTTGCAAGTTTGCTATCACAGTTTTGTAATGTAGACATAATCTATTGTATCTATTGTGATTGAATATGGTACAAAAGCTAAAAGCCATCCACAAAAAAACTATAAAATAAAATAAGGTTTAAATTACTTTTTTAAAAATAACTTAAAAAATAGTTTTTAACAACTTGAAATTTACAAATAAATAAATGTAGTGAAATTGGAAGATTCAGAAAAGAAATTCTATGAATTATTATTATTATTATTTTTTAAACTGCCTCAATGTTGACCCTTGTTAATAAAAACAAATTAATACAGTGTTTTCTAACAACAAATAAAAATATCACTTTATAATAATGTAGCCCTAACCCTAACCCAACAGCTTTGAGAACTACTTCTCAAATAAACATAAAATTACCTGATAAAACATTTTCAACAGCCTCAAAGTTGACCCAGACTAACTAAGAATAAAAAGCTCAGTCTATAGACCATGACTGGACTATTACCTTTCTTTGGACTTCCAGGCTGCAGCATCAGTGTTTCATTTTCAGGTTTCTCATCGACGGGAGTCACTTCTTGCTCTTCTGGCGTCTGTTTCTGGACTGCTTCACCTTTGTCTAAGTACACTTTTTTAAAGCTGTGGCTGCTTGTCGGTGAGATACTGATATTTGTTTTCCTTGTTGGAGATGAAACTGGCAACTTACTTTTTGATGCCAAGAAGGAACTACTCTGTTGTTGGTTCTGCTGCAGAATGTCCCTGTCAGGATGGCTCACCTTTTTACCAGTCCTTTGCTCAAGCTCCATTCCATTAACAAAGTCTGCATACTCCTCAACTGACTTTTCCTTATTCAGCTTTGTCCCTGTTCTATACACAGATTTTGTAGGTGAAATATTTCCAGATGCGACTCTCACATTTTTGGTTTCTTCAAAGCTTGGTTTTCTGACTGATTTGGTTGGAGACTTGACAGATTCTTTAGGTCTAGTCTGCTTTGGAAGTTTGGAAACAACTGCTGACCCCGAGACATCAGGTTCTGATATTTTATCTTCTGGAGATTTCACATCAGTTTCTGATGTTGAAACTTTTGGAATTTTAGGCTTTGCCTGGCTAACACCACTTAGATCTTTTAACACTGGAAGTGCAGAAACGCGTTTCTCTGTGCTACGCTCCTTAAGTGGAAGGTGATCACTGAAACTTTCTGTTTTTGTGCCTGCTGTGGTCTTTCTTGAGACAGTCTTCAACTTAAGTCCAGCAGCAGATGAAGAAGTCTTTGTTCCACTTCCTGTGAAAGCATGCAGGTTGTCTACTGCTCCTTTAATTTCTTGCTTAGCAGCAGCTATGTGACTACTTTGAGTTTTTACTCTAACGTCTTCATCTTGTAACTTGGGTTTGCTCATGTCTGAAGCTGCAACAGTAACTCTGGCAGCAGGGGTCTCAGTTTCTTCTTCAACTACGGATTCAGTAGTATATTTAGTGTTGAACAGTGAGGGCTCATCTGTTGTTGTTCTTGGTGCTGCAGTTTTGTTATCTTTGATTTCAGTTTCATTGTCTTTTTGGAAGCTTGTCAATCTGTCAAAGAAGAAGTAGAGAGAAACAGTCAGGAAAGAGTTAAAGAGTCATTTCTAAGACTTTGGTACTCAGTGAACCACAGTGAGATTTATTATCCACAAATAAAAGGAAACAGTGGGGTACCTCTCCAGGAGTGGCTGGCATACCACAATTACTTGAAGAAAGCATTAATGATTCATTCAGAAAGTCACAAAAGAACCAAGAACATCTATACCCCTGCAGGCCTCACTTAAAGTGAGCATTCAAGATTCAACATTAAGTAAGAGATTGGGCAGAAATTACATGACATTTTCATGGTGAAAAAAATACATTGCTGAGTAACCAGTGACACATTTTGCATTTGTCAAAAAGAATCAAGATTTTGGGGAATTTTTTTTTGTTGGACTGACAAGATGGCCATGGAACGTTTTAGACATTGTGGCATAAAATTAATGGTACAACTATCATATCAAAAGTCTGACATGGTTGTCGTAGTGTACCACGTCCAAGAGGACTGAGTTGGTTATACTGGCCCATGGGAGCTAAAATGACAAAAATTTATAAAAGAAACTGGTGTCTGTTTACCGGCTTTGGTGTTTATCTCTTTGTTTACTCCATAATGCCATCAAGAATAACATGAGTATCACCATAGAGTATTTTATAAATCACATCTCAAAATAAGAAATGATCAGATTTCTTTCAGAAACTCAGATTATCTATGTAAAACTGTAACAAAAACGAATCTGATAATATTTGCCTTAAAGTACTCCAGTGATAATAATCCTGTCCTCTGTTTGAGCAGTTTTAGACTAAATGCCATTTTACTTACAGAAAACAGTGATGTTTCTCATGATTTGTAAAACACACTGCTTGCATAATGTCCAAACACAAGAGATCTATTTTTTATGTTTTCATGTGCTCTTGTTCACACATCACCAACTTCAGCCAGGATGGCTGAAGTTGGTGATGTGTGAACAAGAGCACATGAAAAAGGATGGATTGTTTAAAAAAGGTAAATAAATAATTTTGGTTGGAATCTCTAAAACAGCTTCTTTTTTTTTTTTAGTTATAAAAGGTTTAGATGGCAATAAACCAAAGACACACCCTTAATTATTAAACTAAATTGTTCATTACTTCCTTAATAAATTCACTTTAGGTAAATTTTTAGCACAGTTCTTTCCAGCACTTCAGAGAACATACAGTATGTGACTGATATAGTGTACTGTAAATGAATATTTCAGTGCCTCTCAACCAGCTCAGCTTATTGTTTTGCTTGGCTACAAAGAAACATGGGAACTTGGATATCAGGTTGCGTGCAGGCTTTATTCTCTTCTGCTTTTTCAGTGATCAAAGGGGAAAATGACACCATAAGAAAGAAAAAATAAAACTCACCCCTTTAGAACTGCTGTCCTGGATGTCTCAGAAGTTAAATCTATGTCGTTGTCCTCCAAACTCAGCTCTGGCTCAATAATTACTTTCTGGGCAAAAACCTTGGTTGACGGCAGACTCACAGTCTTGCGAGTCAAGCTGATTTCTCCCAGTGACTCAGGTTCTGTGATCGTGCCGGTGTCGGTCTCTCCCGGCTCCTGAGGGAATGTTTGAAACTCCTCTGAAGTCGCTGCCTTGGTGATGTCGGACTCTGGCAAGCTGCCACCGGACAGCAAACTCTCCATAAGGGTGGGTGGGGTTTCCTTCTTTGTTACCACCTCATCCTCAGGTATTACTCTGACAGGTATGGCCAGCACAGGAGGTGAGTCCACCCTAAGGCCCTCCTCCTCCTGTTTCATTACATCCGTCTCTCCCTCCTCCTCCGTCTCATCTCCCAGGTATGTTTCCACCCAGATGGCTTTATGGAGCTGAACGGGAGAATCCCTTTCGGCTGTTTGCTCTCCCTCAGGCACAGGGCTCCATGCCGTGGCTGCAATTTTCTCAGACAAACTGCTGGAAGGTATCCTGACTTCGGAACTTCCCCTCTGTGCATCTGGATCATTTTTTTCTTGCTGACTGCTGGTGCTATGTGATACAGATGACTGAGGGCTTAAAGTTATTCCTTTTAACACAGTGCTGTGACCTTTCTCTCCAACTTTCACCACGGTTTTCTTTGATGCCAAACATATGGAGGTTAAGTTGGGAGACTTTGGGGTGTCCAGCGTCAAGGAAAGTGGGGATTTAACTGACATCGGTGTGGTAGGGGAGACAACGTTCTCCTCACTGGAGTTCTGGATGTTGTTGTCCAAATTAACCTGCAATCTCTTGCTAACTTCTTCCACCACTGATTCTGCAAAGCCTAAATCTGTGTCTGAGTTTGGACAAGCGGCAGATGGAAGCTCTGTACTGTTGGGCTTCACATTCCCAGAATTCTTCTGAGCTCCAGCACTGCTGACCCTGGACACACGCACCTCCCTCACGCTGCTCCTGCCACTGCTGCCGCTGTCTGCGAACGGGAGATCTGTGCCATCCGCAATCAGAGAGGCCACGCTGGGGCTGGAGCTTTGACTGAGGGAGTCGTCGAGCTCAGTTCTAAAGGATGCCTCGTGTGACCCCGTTTGAGAATTGACCAGAGGCTTTAACCCATCTTCAATGTGGGATACAGGGAAACGGGGAGACACAGGAGAAGTTGGTGTGCTCAAATTTGTGGAGGTGTTTGACTGATTCTGGCTGCTGCTGCTCTTTCTTCTCTGGAATAAGCTGGTGATCCGACCAAGGACTCCCTTCTTTTCCCCCTGAAAAGAAGAAGAACAAAAGAGGATGTAAAAATAAGGAAGACGTCTAGGTTTGATCTCATCAAAAATGAAAAGAAAAGAAATCTGAAAAATATGCACCGGAATGCACATTAAGCCTGAAGCTAAACCGGAAGAATGTCTGCAATTTAATTTGTTTTAGCTCCTACTTCCAGGTGCTAATCTCTCTTTAAAATATTGGAGCTAGAATCTCTCCTGTTTTGCAATTATTTAAGCTGATAAGTGCAAGTTTTAAATAACATAATAAGTATGTTGTTAAACAATATTTATTAAATTTCATAATTTGTTATATGTAAACTAGACCAAATGTCAAAAATTCTTGCCTGAATCTCAAAAAAAATTTGTAATCATTTTTTTGACATTGTTAAACTTTAGGTAGAATGCAAAAGAGAATAAACTGACATAGCAAAGCCTTGCAATTTAGATGTAGAAATAGCATATGTGACATGAATAATTGTTAGGTTTGCTCATATGTCATGAGCAATGACATAAATTTATATGAATAATGTATACACATCTTCTCTAAATTTATTTATATTTATTTTTGCTTCAGGCTGGGATGAAAATGTCTTGTAATATTTAGAGTGAATTATTTTTAGTTGGCATACAAATTTGATTTAACATTACTATGACAAACTCTAATCAATAATGTCTATCAACCCCTCAAGTTACTTTTACTATTTTTTTCTGTGTAGGTTCCTTGAAAGTAGGAATAAGCATCAGTATTATTACAAAATTTTAATATTTAACATCATATGTAGCTTAGTGCTAAAACTGTTCTACTTATTTGGTGTTCCAATTAAGCTTTATAGAAAATTAAACAGTTTCTTGACTAGTAAGATTTTTTTTTCTTTAAGTAGGATTTACTATCAATCTCAAACATTGAATATATGGCCAAAAAAGACTGCGATACCTCTTCAAATATTGTTTTTTATTATTACATTCATTGTCATAAATAATGACATAATCACAGAATGTGATAAACTTTTTAACCCACATTGCCATCTGTATTTCAAATGAGTCCGATATTTTAAAGGACACATCACCAATTAATCTAAAAAAAAAAAAAAAAAAGCAACAAAAAGATCACAATTGGCCAATACTTAGGACCTAATCAATATTTCAGCTCAAATACAAGTCAGATTTAATAAGAAAAGGAACAGTTAGGTACTAGTACTTCAGTGCATAAAAGTTCACGTCAGATGTGATCATAGCTGTATCTCCAGTAGTATTCAAATGAATACCTTCTAAAAAGTTCCTAGTTCAGTTTTGAAATATTCAAATTTTGGTAACTAGTGCAAGATTCAAAATCTGAGTGGATTCAAGCTTTCAAGTGGTGACTCAGTTGTGAAGTAAGTCTCCTATGTTTTCTTGTCCTTTATTTCTATTTTGAAAGTACTGCTTGTCTGACTCAGACAAGCACCCTTTTCTGAGTCCGGTCTTCTGACTCAGACAAGCAATAAAGCAAGAAACTCTTTAACTCTTTTACATGTTGCTAGTATTTCTTGCTAAGAAATTTACATGAATAGATTTGGATATGAATTACAGCATAAATGGATCCTCTATAAAGGATATATTTCTAGTATCCTTAATAGAGGATACTAGAAATGTATGAAGATAGATGTATTTTCTGCTTTCACATAAAACTTGGTAATCTTGTGATATTAAATCCTAAGAAATTAAGGTTTGTATATCTGAAGGAAATTAATTGTTTGTGAGCAACCAACATAATTTCTGAATAGTCCTCTTAAAGTGTCCTGACCTGACCAATCCATCACTTAGAGCTTCAGTCACACACAAGGCAAATAAGATTTACTTCAAAAGCTATAAAAAATAAAATAAAATAGAATCACAGCAACAGATCTCCTCAACAGAATATTGTTATATAAAAGCACAAACATAAATTGTTTCAACATATATTTGCCCCACTTTTGTGACTATGAAAGGGCTGAAAGGCTGCAGACACAGTATGATAGTAAAATATCAATCCGAATGACTAACCAACTGATAAAAATGCCTTTCAGGCACAGATCAAGGGTCAATTTTCATTACTAGATACTAACCATAAGCAATAAATTACGGTAAGTTAAATATTCAGATCCAAAGTGGCAGCCACATGTAGCATTAATTTTAGCTGCAATCAACACCTTTTGAATCTCCCCCTGACTGAATGGGATTTGCTACACAATAATCTCAAGGCAGGGGATATAGGTTAATTGTGTACCTGTTTCCACCATGTTTTTCTTTCACTAAACTTTCCATTAATGTCCTTAGAAACAGCATTCTGTGAACAACCAGTTCTTTTACAATTGACCTTTGGTGGCTCGCCCTCCCTGTGGAGTTAATGACAGATTTCTGAACAGCTGTTAAGCCATCAGTCTTTCCCATGACTGAGTAGATCATAGAAAAATATTTCTCTATTTAAAACATAAATTATTAGTCTCATGTAGTATTCAAATTTAGAGAGAAACTAAACTTTGGGTTTTCATTAGCCAATATTTCACTGAATTAAATATTATCTCATTCAATATTCATCAAGGTTTGAAAGGTTGCTTTGTGTGTAACGAATCCATATGATTTACAAGTATTAATTTTTGGATCTATCTCTTAAAATCAACTGATTTTAAGATCTTACTCATGTAGCTTTCACAATAACTTTTTTAAATTCTAAAATATAATTCACAGCAAAGCTAAATTAATCCATAATGTTGAAACCGCATCCAAACAACATGACTCAGAGAAAAGACAGCTTACATTGCAAAATCTGCTATGGTAATGTCAAAGCAAATAAAACATGTTCGGACGAAAAACATGGACCACAAAGAGAGAACAACAGAAACCAGCGCCCCAAGCAACAACCCAGTTCCTGATCAATTTGACTTCCTGGACTTTGAGATTTACTATGCAGTAGACAGGAACATATACCTTTTCTATTCTCCTACCTGTAGTCGTCCTGTTTTCCAGTTGACAACTTGAAAAGGTTTAGTCTTCTTAGAAGAAAAATAGAATAGAAACAGAAAAATAGCTATGTCTTCTCTGAGCTAAATGATCAGCTCACAAGTAAAGGGAAACTATGGGGCATTTACATTCCCACAGATAACAAACAGACATGCTTATTGCTACTGAGGGCAAACACACCCTTTTATTATTCTAAAGCTGCATAAAAGTAGATCAACTGTTATCTGCTGCTCTGATTATAGAGGACAAATCAGGATTGGTCAGTAGAGTCGTAAAGCCTATGTATGAATTATACAATTAAAAAGCTAACCACCAGAATGAAGTCAAACTGCTCAGGGACAAATGGGAATACATTCAACAGACCTTGAAAGTGGTTTATTTAAACAAACTAACCACTGGCATCAAAAGTATATATTTCCACTGGGCAAACATGAGTTTGTCCGGCTTATTAAAATTGATGAGACACTCTGATCTCATCTCATTTTACCTTCAAGATGTGATCAAATCTGTTCTACTTTACCTCCAGATTGTTTCCAGTAATTCACAAATTCACCGCGTGGAAGTTGAATGAAAACAGCTTGAATGAAATATCCAATGAGCCTTTTGGTCTTTCAATCATTACCTGTAGTCTCTAAATGAATAGCTGCCACTGTGTTGTATTAGCCCTTCTCCAGCTACCATTCACCTTTTATTTACACAAAGCAGAAAGAAATGTTAGGTAGGTGGAGATTGTGTGCCACATCTGTGTGCTTTATACTCCACTTCCTTATCTGTCAGCCAGAGCTCTGCTTCGTGTTCCGATGTCAGATTGTAATACAAGAATAAACACCCTGAAAAGTAATACTTTCATCCAAAAACACCTTTAAAGTTAACGGAAGATTTTTTTATGTATAAATTTCTAAAATTCAGAACTTTGTTCTCTTCCACATAACAGGAGTTCTTGTCAAGCACTCCCATTGACACAAAGAGAGCAGAGGACTGGTTTGACTGGTTTAACATAAAAAAATTTAAAAAAAAAAAAACACGCCCAAGCATATTCAGATCCTATGCAGTCATTTGGACCAAATCTTAAAGGGTACCAAGTCATTAAACATGACAGCAACAGTATAATGTGTGGCTACATATTTATGATGGCTTTCTGCCACCAAAAAAGGAAGACAGACTGAAACTGGCCTAGAGGAACATGTGACGGTCTAAAAGTGGCACAGTTCACTTTATCAACAAATCCTTCGATGGTTACATAAATTTGTCAGTAATTACGTTGTGTAAGTTTCAAATACCTTGATAGTCATACAAAATATATAGTTAACTATATTGACATTAACATTTTTTTTATTTTGTTTTCAACAGGCATATCATTAGATCACTTGTTAAATATTTTCATGGTTGCCTACTACATAGTCATAGTCCCATAATGTACCATACAAATCATTAAATAAAGAGTTACAATATATTGAAAAAAAATTCTGCTTTACTTTTCTTCATTCAAAAGTATGATTTAACAAAATACTCTGTGTATAACACAAATGTAATGACAGCAGCATAAGTCTAAATAAAAGTAATTTTAAGGCTGGAATAATATTGATTGGTTAAAGTTGTAGGGAGTTGAAAAGAGCTGCAAATAAATGGTTTGTTCAAATTCAGTCGATAACACTTCCACTGTGGTTTTACCTTGTGTTATGTAGCAGGTTTTAATATAGACCACACCAACCATTTGGTTAATTATTGCCTCTCTCTGAGTGAATACACAGTCACAGATTTATTTATTGAGAGACAAATCTCTGGTTGTCTCGTTTTCTCTGCCTTTTATCTTTTGTATTCTGCTACCTGCTTTGTTGCCTCTGCAGCTTCTTTTCTCTGGTCAAAGACTCTAGTTAATTACATTTTCCACCAGCATCGGGTACCTTGTCTGCTTTTGAATCCGCAGACATAACTTTGCTCTTCTCTGCAAAGCAGAACCTTGTGTGTTTGAAATATTTTCGTATTTGGGATATTTTTAAGTTCCAACCTTTGCTCGGAATGCTTGTGTTGTTGAAAGTTGTATAACTATGAATATAAAGACCCGATCTGTAGTCCCGTGGTCTATATTTGACAAATTACTAAAGGAAGAATTGTAATGATGCATTTTGTTTTCTTTGTAACCCATCCTTAGAGTTTGCCCTTCTTCAAAATTGATTCAGAGACAATATTCATTCCAGTACAACAAAATAGAAAAAAAATATTACTGACAATAATCTTGTAAATTAATTAATTAGATTGAGAGGAGAGGTGATCAAACTCAACTAATTTTGTTTCCTTGACTGTTTCCTGTTTCTACTGTAAACATCCATCCATTGTACATCTATTGTCTATATCTGTTTATCATTGCAGGGCTGTGGGGCTGCTGGCGCCTATCTGCTGCTGTCATTGTGTGAAAGGAAAAGTACACTCTGGACAGGCAGCCAGCTGATCGCAGGGTAACACAGAAACACACAGGACAAACAACCATGAACGCAGACACTCACATGTAAAGGCAATTAGAAAGACCAATTAGCCTAACAGTTATGAGTGTTGAAGGGAGCTGGAGTACCCACACATGCAAACTCCATGGAGAAAAACCCCAGGCTCACATATGGACTGAAGACCTTCTTGCTGCAAGGCAACAGCACTGCCAACTCTGCCACCATGCAGTTTATTTTTAACTATACTTTAATTAAAGTAATGGTTCAATGTTTGGATGGATGGATGGATGGATGGATGGATGGATGGATGGATGGATGGATGGATGGATGGATGGATGGATGGATGGAT
>CAEFZY010016625.1:0-20436 GCA_903066815.1 Brachyrhaphis roseni
ACCTGAAGTGTGAAATAAACTTCAGTGGAGTTTGAAAACAAAATATGTGTATAGGTTTATGTCTGGTTGAACGATGTGTGTGCCCAGTTGATTTTTTTTTTTTTCTTTTTTGGGGGGGATTTTATTATAGTCCATAGGGGGGCAGAAGAAAATCTTTGCGAACCAATGTGAGTGAGTATTTAGAAAAATACTCGCCCAAATCAAAACAACCAATCAGAGCCAGGAGGAGTGTCTTTGGTCTGTCATTCACAACCGTGTATGTACAGCTCACTGGCACACATGTCACGTGTGCACCCATTGCTCAAGCTGTAGCTAGCGGTGTGTTGGTGTTGTTATGCTAATGGCAGAGAAACAAGCCAACTTTAAATAGAATAATAGATACTCCTCCTTGGCTGTTATAATTTAGTAGTGGAGTATTTTTCTAAATGCTATTCAGGATGCAGGGAAGAGACAGAGAGACTTGATTTTTTCACAGATTCATATTCTACTTTCAGGATATAATTAGATTTTTTAATAAATATGACAGTAATATATGTTATAAAAAGTTACATATTGCCGCTTTAAGGTTGGTGTTTATAATGGGACAAAATGTTAAAAGTGCTGGAGGTACAAATACTTTAGCATGGCTCCTGATATTTTATTCCTTTGTCTAGAGGTAAAAACGGACTGCTTCATGTTATTGAGGAACTGTGCAACCTGAACCACCAGTAAACAGAATCTGGGCCACGTATGCAACACAAGGCCTGCATGTTCTGACTAAGTTTAGCTATTTCCATCCTGTCGTTTGGCCTGTTGACACATGCCAGCTTCATACCACAAGGTTTATTCAGATAGAAAGCAGTTTTCTACAATCTTCTGTGGAACTTCTCCCCTTGCTCTTTTTTTATCTGCAGCTCAGTTCCTTCCTCCACAGGATTCTTTGTGAGTCACCCATCCTCTTTCTCCCCCGTCTTCTGTTAGACCTGGCTCTGTGTCTGCACAGCTTTAATGCAGTCTTTCCCCAAACACAAGTGTTTCCAAGCAGATGCTGAGAACTAGAACTGTCATAGAAGAACAAGCACATGAAGACCCTGCTAGATCAAATGTTTGGCTCTTCAACAGGTTGTCAGAAAACTATAGTTTCTAACAAACTGCACTGCCTCAATGTTGCAGTTTTATCAGAAAAATACATGTAACTCTAAAGCTTTGGTGCCAATTGATTCTACACACGTCCCAACCTGGACCAGTTTGTCATGTCATGCATTGGGTCACTCAAGGATTATGAAGTTTCATGAATGAATTAGGACACCGTATTAAAATATTTCACAGTAAAGAAATGATCCCACATGAATGTTTTTTCATTTCCAGAATAGAAAGTGATTTACCCAGAGGTAAACACCAACATTTGGACTCAATTTTACTCAGAAAACAGTAGACATCATCAGACTTGTGTATTCAGTAGAGATTGATATAACTATATGATATTAATATTGGTTATTGTGCGTAACAGTCAGAGTTCCTGATTTAATTATATATCTCTATAATTAAGAGCTCTATAGTTAAATCATGAACTCTAGAGTCATGAACTCTAGAGACGACCATCACACCAACACCTACACTCTAGAGCCGGGGCAGAGGCGCCGTATAGGGGGGAAAAGTTATGACAATTCCAAGTGTCCCTGACCGACAGGAGGCCCTCCGCAATTTATTTATTTATTTTCATAGAAACTAAAATAAAATTGGGGTCCTGTCAATTAACCATATTGTGTTTTCTAAAATAGGTTAATAGTAAAAATTACTATTAACCTCCCAGACCAAAAAGCACACATTTGCCCTGAACGCCCCTGGATCTACATGAAATAATGCGTTCCTGCTTGGAGCTTGACGGTGACGGTGTTCAGCAGCAGTCAGTAGAAGACAAGAAGGACTGTGGTTGTTAGTGTGCTGCTAAGAAAAATAATAAAGTCAGGTTTTAAAAAAAAATAGAGAAATAGAGAGAGAAAAACAAGATTGTCAATTTAAACCCCGGGTTTTCTCCAAGAGAGGTGGCTAGACTGTGTGAGATTATCAACCATTTAGCATAATTAGCTCAGCTTCAGACTACTGTTTGCCTCCATTTCAGTAGCAATCTATGAACGAAGGGAAAAAATTACCAACATATTCATATATTGAACTAGTCCCTGTACCTTTTACTACTTAACAGATGAGTCAGTCAACAGCAGCTCTAACCCAAGTCCCTCCTGACCCATCCTCTCCTAAGTGAAATTAAAGCTGCAGTATGTAACTTTTTAAAAAATATTTTTTTTAACATATTTGTTAAAACTGTCATTATGTTGTGACAGTATGGTATAAAAATAATCTGAAAAATTTATTTCATTTGCCTTCTCCCAACCAATCAGAGACAGAAGGGTTGTGTGGCTGCTCCCTCCCTTTGCTCTGCGCTATGCTGTAGCTAGCAATAACAATAAGTTGTTTCTCCACCATTAGCACATTTAGTAGTGAGTGAATGAGGTGATTGTGAGCACTATGACCCTCCTCCTGGTTCTGATTGGTTGTTTTTGGTCAGTACGTTGGATTACTTTAACCAGTAATAGTAGTTCAGGGAGGAGATGGAGGAGATTGATCTTTTCACAGATTATCTGTCTCATAACAAACTGCCACAATATGGTGACAGTTTTAATAAATATGAAGAAAACATATTTTTATTAAAGTTATATACTGCAGCTTGAATAAAAGCAACAACATAGCATTTTTTGAGAAGTCTGGATTGCTTCATGTATAATTTGCATGTTGCCTATGACTGTTGCTTGTGGGGAGAGACAGTTCAGTAATCTAAAACTAATAGAAAAAAATTAAGCAACCTACTTGCATTCTGTAGGTGGACTGTTGCATGTAAAATTCTTGAGCATTACATATTGTGCTAGTTATCAATATTGGACCAAAGAAAACAAGGCAGTTGCAAGCCTTTAAAATTGTGACGCTTTTGATAGGTCAGATAGACTCAAAAAATTGTAACAGCAGCTGCGTGGGGGGCCCAATTTAATTTTTTGTCATGGGGCCCAAGATTCCTGGCGGCGCCCCTGAGCAGAGGTGTCAAACTCCAGTCCTCAAGGGCCGGTGTCCTGCAACTTTTAGATGTACCTCTGAATAGAATAATTAGGTCATTAAGGCTCTGGAGAACTGATCTACACAAGGAGGAGGTAATTAAGCCATTTCATTCCAGTGTTTTGTACCTGTGGCACATCTAAAACCTGCAGGATCTCTCCCCAACCTCCCCTGTGAAGTTGTTGAAGTGGGGTGGGTGTTGGTGTGATGGTTATCTGTGTCTGTGTCATCCAGTTTGCGTCTCTTTATTTTGTAAAAGCTTATTTTGACTCTTTTTAACATAAAAAGCTGTTTATAAATCACAATATGGCTCTTTCTCTGATATCCGCAAAGTTTACCTGTACTTTGAGGAAACATTTCTGAGTGTTTGGGTGACCACTAACCTGATTTGACATCCAAGGAAGGTGGTGGTGGGAGGTGGGAGTGTGGGGGTTGAGGAATGTGGTGGTTAGGGGAATAATGGGGCTAGGGAGGGGCTCATATCACCCATATCAGAAACCACCACTGATGCAACAGGACAACAGTTGACAGAACAAAGATGATTTAATGAAGACCATTAAGGAAACACTGAGACATAAGAGCACATAAAAGAGGGAGAGCATGAGTTGACGCAAGACTCCAGTGGGGAACATGGAGTCTTGCGTACACACAGGGGCAATGAAGAGGATGAGAAACAGCTGGGACTAATACAGAGGAAGGAGGAGACATATGAGATGAAGGGTCAAAATATCAGCCTTCAACTGATTTCTTTGTGACATACACAGGGTATCCTAGTCTGGTATTAAAGTTTATTTGATCATCCGAAACATTTAAGGGTGTGACAAAAAGCAAGAACAGAAGAATAAGGGAGCAAATACTTTTTCATATTTACCACTGGGAAAGTGGGAGCAACTTTGACTACCCCCAAATATGACTTGTCAGGCTGACTTCGGGTTTCAATGTGCCCATTCCTCACATCAACAGTAGTATGCTATGGTGAAAACATGCTAGTATGCCCGAGCAGCAAAGCGTTGTGAAGGCTTATTGTAATCACAGAATTTCTTCTTATTATTTTTCCGACAAAGTATGCAGCTTTTTGGACTTTTAACATATTCAGAAACTCGTCAAACTTGTCCAACTAAAATTTTTGGATTTTACTGGAATCGCAAGTGGCCATGGTCAAACTGCCCTACAGCGACCCTAGAGAGCCGTACGTCATAGGGATCTGAAATTTGGTTCATAGGTAGATTCAGGATTTACCCCAGAAAACTTGCTAAGCCCAGTGGTCGGGGTGCCGAGGCGGTCCACTGTGTTTTTGTATTAAAAGATGTTAAATAGACATTAAATGTAAAAATATTATTGGGTAATTATATGTTTCGGGAAAACATCGCCAGTGAGATGCTATTTAAACCCACAACTAATCTTAAAAACAACAAATCAAACAATACAATTAAAATGAATAAATGCTATTCAGGGCGCCCCCAGGGATTCAGGGGCCCATAAATACTAATAGTTTAACAAAAGTGCTGGTGCCCATCTCTAGCTAACGTTCCAGGCGGTGTACACAGGGCAACACAGGACAAACAACACCATGCACACACACACACTCACACCTAGGGAGAATTTTAGAAAGACCAATTAACCTGACAGTCATGTTTTTGGACTGTCAGAGTACCCAGAGAGAACAGGGAGAACATGCAAACTCCGTACAGAAAGACCCCAGGCCAGGAATAGAACCCAGGACCTTCTTGCTGCAAGGCAACAGTGCTACCAACTGCACCACTGTGCAGCCCTGGTTTCAGCATACACAAATTAAAATGTTTTCAATTGTTTAACAATTAAATGTAAGACTTTAAGGAGCTGGAAAGTTTACTTTGTAAAAGTTCAAAAAATAATCTTCATAGTTAGATTGTTTTGTTGCACAGCCACAGTCTGATGCTTTGAGTTTAATCTTTGAGTTTGAGATCTGTTTGTTCACAGATACAAATGAGTAAACTACAATTCTAACTTATTGCTTTTAGGTTGGAAATTAAACTACTCCCTCTCTCCCAGATTTCACTAAATCTAACACAGAAGCTGTTAGAGGTGCTGATGGTTTTAGGCCCCTAAGACAAATTCTGCTCAAGGCCTCATACAGCCTTGGACCGGCTGTAAATCCCCTGCATTGCATGCAGAGATGCGCAACAAACAGGAGATTTAATTTAATGCTGCTAATGTGGCTTTAGTAGCTCTTCCATTTTGTTTTTGTTGAGCTTTTAATAAGAGTCATAGAAAATGTTTTGGATGCTCAAGTTTGTGGGACGAAGCTGTTTTACAGATCTCCACACGGCCGCGTGCATTAAATCTGGCTGACTAAGTGGACAAAGCATTTGATATGGTTTAGTGCTTTGTGTAACCGGAAAAATAATATTTTTTTTTTGAAAAAATCATAAAATAATATAAAACTAGCGTGGCATAGTCAGGTTGAGATATTCATGCATGTGTGACCTAGTTAAAGCAAGACCAATCGGACTGACCTTGTGCTTTATTCTAGCTATACCACAAAATAAAGGTTGAATGCAGTGGAACATACCTCTTAAATTATAATTTTTTTCTGCACTTTAATTCAGCACTTAAAACTCAATGGGCACAAATGGATATATCTAAAACAATAGCAGAGACGTGAGGTGTCATGGTCGTTTTGTGTTTCAGTATGTCCCTATGTCACCAGTCAGATTGAATTATAGTCTGTGGATGCAACATGATCCAAAGCTGTAAAAATTCAAGGAGTATGGATATTTTTACAAGACAGTGTACTCAATGTGTGTTAATTGGAGCAGGCCCCTTACAGAGTCACTGTAAAGAGTAAACTTTCTCATGTCTGTACTTTAGCTACATTTTTAGCTACCCCACAATCTAATCTCTGGATTTTATAACAACAGCAAATCAATAGCTGCCATGCCCAAAGGGGCTCCAGAGAACCTAAATTGTGCTAGTGTCTAAATTAAAATATGCAGACCAGTCAGGTTAATCCCAAATTACTTTAAATTGAGTACAGATTAAAACAATTCTATATTTCTTGCAGTTTACAATTTTCAGGAATTGATCAATCTGACACAAATCAAAACTGTTTTCTCCAAAATTTAATTGAAACCTTTCTTATCTAATTGCGCCCTGGACGTCAGTCATAGAAAAGCTGCCATAGTGACGTACTGCGTACGACACAGATCGTTTCTCCGAGCGAGCTCTGCTGCAGTTGTATGTTAGGGAGAGGACGGGGGGGAGTAACGGGATTACCTAATGGGGGCAGCGGGAACGAGCGTTTTAAACAGATTATGGAGCGAGTTTAGTGCTTTCGTCTCTCTATGGTCACGTTCAATCTGCCTCGGACACATCGTGAGAACAGTTCATTTAGTCCAGGAAGGAGACACAGCAGAATAATCAGATTCTTTAAGAATTAGTTCGAGACTCTATCGAGTTGCCCCAAGGAACTCAGTGTGCCAGCACCACACCGGAAGCTCATGTAGCTCCTTTCAAAATCAATGTTTACGAAAAATGTAATAATAATAAATACATAAATAACCTTTAGGAATTACAAAAACTATACAAGAAACAATATGGTGGATATATCAGCAAAACATGTATCAGACAGCTCTAAACTGATTATTAAGACATAAAAAAGGTGAGAGTGATTTATTCTATTTCTGCCTCATATCTTCAAATTGTTCTTTAGAGCTGTCAGTGTATGTTATAAAGTGTTATTCCAACTACTAGGCAGAAAACAAACTGTTCTAGAGAACAGTTTGTTCTCTAGAACAAACCGTGTGTGTGCATGGGGGTGTGTGTGTGTTGTTGCACACACACACACACACACACCCCTGCCCACACACCCCCATGCACACACACGCACTCAAACGTAATGGTACACACTGCACGTATGATAGCAGCAAGAAGATCTTGGATTGATTGACTGATTTCTCTGAATCCTCCTGAGGCGTGTGTGTGCATGGTTGTTTGTCCTGTTTGTTTCTGTGTTGTCCTGTGACAGGTCGCCGGTCCATGGTGACCCCACCTCTCACCCGTTGACCACTGGAGATGGGCACCAGCACCCCTCCTGACTCCATTTGGACAATATTCATCCACCCATCCTTTATCATCTGATCAAGGATGGGTGAATATTTATGTCTTGATTAGAAAACATAGCTTTCTATGGAATTTTCTATGGAATTAGCATTATTGTTTGGGCCAGGAGGGCGTGCAAGTTATCCGTTTGCACCATTTTACCGTTCTGTACAGTATCCAGGGGCAACATGACCTCTAGAACGTATTTCGTCACAGCGTACTTGTTTTATTTTGAAAATCTCCCAGGAAGCGCATTGCGCCTTTATAACTTGATGCTAGTATCTGTCAAATCTTCAGTAAAATGCCGGCTGCCGTCATCCTCACCGGGCACTGCGCTGCAGTCAGCGTGCAGCGGCCCGCCGGGCTTCACCCACCGGGTTCCTTCGTGTAAACGGCTCTTTCGTAGAGGACTGCTCACCGGAACACTGCGTCTTCTCCTGCAACCATGCGTTTATTTCCCTATGCAACAACCTGCGCTGCAATGACAAGTGGGTTGACTGAAGTAAAAGTCGGATGTAGACATAATTCCAAGGACCAATGAGAAGGAGAAGCAGTATCTAGAGCTAATGGCCAGTTTAACCTAAATATTGCAGAGCTCTACGGATGGATCTCTGGGACATATCTGCATCAGACGGCTTCTGGCATGCTGTTCAACTTTGAAGGACATTGCTGCAGTAAGGAACCTTGTCTTCACCAGCTGCTGCAAAACTATGCATAGCACCTGATCAAAAAAAAAAAAAAAAAACCCTCATAAGTAGAAGTCCTATGCAACAGGATAAGAGCAACAAGCTTTACATAAGCTGGATCTTTTCTGACCTTTGATGTTCTGAAGGGTCAAGGACAAGACCAAAAGGGAGATAATGAACCAATCTAAAGGACTGTGTATGCTGGACATTACACCCCACCTTGCCATTCTGTCTCTGGGCTAATACTTGCGCTGCTGTTTGAATTTTCCTTGAACTTTTGAGGCCTGGACTGGATGCTGGAATCAGTGATCCTAAAGGAGATGGACTGAGAACCTTGGCAGGCTTTGGATGCCATACCAGTTTATAACCAACAGATTATATCACCTGACATGCTGTGATCAGCAGTACCAAGAACAGCCAAGCAGTGCAGCATAAAAGTTTTTGACCTTCTTTACTTTTTTCCGGGAAAAAAGAACTCTTAGCTCATCATGTTTCTGAACTGTGATCAACCATTGCCTCTGCTTAGTGACAAGGATGTACCCCCTCGTGTTACAGAAAACTTCATCCTGTCAGGTTACCGGTTCCCAAACTACAGCCTGAGGGACTGCTTGTTGTCGGCATTCAGGCCTACCAATGAAACAGGAAACTTCTGGACACACTTCCTACCCATCTTCATTTTTGCTTACTACTTTCTACAGATGTTTAGTTGGGATGGTGCACCTGATGCCGACGCCCCATTCTTTTACCCGATGTGGAACTACTTTATTGGGGTGTTTTGTCTGCTCCTGGCCAGCAGCATGGCCCACCTGCTGAACTCAATGTCTCTGGTCGTAAGGGAGATTTGCTTCTTTGTTGATTATGGCACAATCAGTGCCTACACAGTTGGCTCATCATTGGCTTACTACTACTACATCCATCCTCGGGCAGGGATAGTGGAGAAAGAAGACAGGAACGGCTCCTATTTGGACCTAAACCACAAGCATAAAGGGTTTTTATCACCTAATGCCATGCCGGAATTCAGCCTATTCTTTGAGACCTACTACCTGCCATGTGCATGTGTTATAGCAATCATATGTGTTTTATCCTGCTGTAACACTCGTCAGAGGTGGAGGGAGCATCGATACATCATACGGACGCTGGTTTTCCTACTGCCATTCCTAATCTCCTCCACACCGGTTTTCTTCCGTGTCCTCACCAGATCGCCTTATTCCACCACCACGCCTTCCTTTGCTGCCTCCATCACCATGCCCAACTTCTTCTATCGCCACTCTCTCTGGCTGCTGGTGTCGGCCCTGTTCAACATCAGCAAGTTCCCAGAGAGACTGGCCCCAGGTCGATTCGACATCTGGGGCCACAGCCACCAGTGGTTCCACTGCTGCACATTTTTGTCCATCCTTGACGAACTTCACATGATCCAGGCTGAGGTGAGAGCCATCCTGCTCAATCCTGATTTCCTCTTACCCCCTACCACGCTCTCCCGCCTACCTGGACCAACCATTGCTTCCACCTACGGAGTGATGCTCCTCCTCCAGACTACCATTGTCTCAATCATTGCGTGTTTCTCCTGGCATGCAAACTGTATCTACGGCCCTCAAAGGGACCAGCTAAAGAAACAAATGAAAGTTGACTAACCCAAGAGACGTCTTTCTTTAGTACTGTGAAAGATGATTTGCACATGCCTAAAAGGTAAGGGTGCACCAATAAATCGGGTCAGATTTTCTTAATTTTGGTGAGATAGGTGATCTGCTAACAAAAAAAATCAATCTTAACTACCTATCTTATCTAACTTCACAAAGATCTGAAAATCAACCATTATCCTCTTCTGTTCTGCAGTGAGAGGCCTGACAGACCCCCCTAAAAGTCACTTCTGCTTGTGCAAAATTAACAATAGTCACCCTGCTTTTGCCTACTTAGTGGCTTTGTCGCTATATTTTGTGACTTTTCAGACAATCGGCCTAAATCAGAATTGACAGGTCAGGTTTTTTAAAGATTGGTGATTGGCTATAAAACTACAATTGGTGCATCCTGCCATACCATAAGAACTGCACAAGACAACATTATTTTATTTTTATTTAAAGTACATTCTGAGCCCATCTGGGCCCTTTATGATCCTTTCATATAGGGAGGAGATGACAGGATTATGTCTGGAAGCTGTCTTGTTGAGTGGATATTTAAAGTCCTTGCCATCTTTTTTTCCCAGAGAACAGCTTCATTATGGAATATTTAAAAAGTGAGGATAATAGCTACCTCTGTGCGCTGTAGACTTGAGAATAGAGGTTGATATTTGATTATGAGTCTGCAGGAACTCTAGTTAGAGATTGTGTTTTTCTCCCCATTGTTCTCATCATGTCCAACTTTTTGTTGCACTGGTTTTTTTGTTTTTTTTCCATTTCATGCTCTGCTATGTATTTGAGTTTCCTCAGCTTTGAAAGAAACGAGACCCATATTGTCTTGCTTTGTTATTTCCTTTTATGGCTTTGGTTAGCTACTCCAGGAAGTCTTATTTCCTCTTTCTTAGCCCTGCAGCAGGAAGTTGCATGGTTTTAAGAGCATCAGCTCAACAGCTGAAACTTTGTATGAGTCTTACTATGAAGCACTTTCAGGGAGCCAGTCAGACTTACCCTATCTTTTAAAAAAGCCATGCTCATGTTTGAATCTGAAAGGATGAAATTTGTTTGACAAGCATGTTATGATGTCCTGCAGATAAGCTTATGTGATTATTATCTAGCTTATTTAGACGAGAAACTCATTCATGGTCATCTCTTTATTAGACAGTTAGTTCCAAAGAAATAGTTTTTTACAGCACACATTGTGGAGGTCCCAGTCTTTAACAATGACATTCCCAGAAAAAAAAGAATGTGAGGAGGCTATCTGGCTAGACAAACAGTAATCTGGTGTGCATAAAATATTCCAGCTCCTTATGTTAAATGGACATTGATCTAGTAATACTGATGACTTAAAGCACTTTACACTATAACCACATTTACCTTATCACTGTCACAGTCATTGATAGGTATATAGATCGGTAAGCACTGGTAGGGGTTAAGGCACATCAATATGTGTCAGTAGGAAACTGGAATCAAATACACACAACTTTCCCATTGCAAGACTCTATTAAATCACATTCAACTTTACATTCCATTTTACAAAACAAGTTTCTTTCTGTTATAGGCTGCAGACTATCATTGCCTTTATTGTAAATAATTCTACATTTCTATGTAAATTAACCTCCATTGCAAATGTAGCATTAGCATGAAATTTTCTGGCGCTGTTTTACAATGGTAAGAATCCACACAATGGCTAATCTTTGTTTTTATCCCAGCTGAAGTCAGTTAAGAGGTTAACTACTGCAGGTAAAACAGTAACTAGTGATATTCTCTCCACATAACCAAACTTTGTCATTTTAACAGTGTATTTAAAATACAGCATATGCAATCAGTGACGTCAGTAACGCGTTACAAAGTAATCACTTTTTTCAGTAACGAGTAATTTAACGCGTTGCTATTTCAAATCCAGTAATCAGATTAAAATTACTTATAGAAATCACTTTCTATTACTACCTTCTTTTGTTATTTCATTTTATTTACTATACGCGCCTTGTCGAGTGACCGACGTCGCTATGCGACAGAAATGTAAACAATGGAGGGAGATGCACATTTTGTTGGTGGAAAAACAGGAACTATTTTGAATTTCTTTCGCCAAGTCCGATTATTATAAGCAGCTTTGGGCTTGAATTTTTAAAGTCGCTTGCTAATTTAATGAGTCTCGGGTTTCGTCTTTTTGGGCTTGTTTGGGCCTGGAAATAATCAGAGGCTCATAATAAATCCCAGAATTTGTCAGTCATTAAGGTAGTTTTAGTCAGACTCTCTCTGTTCATCATTTCCCGGATTATCCGTCCCGCTGTGTCTTTGTTAATATCAAGTTAATATATTACCTGTGAATGACGTCGAGCTTCGCGTTGCGCTTCAGAAAACTGCAAACATCGAGACTAATATGAACAGCGCAATAAACGTGAAAACAACCACGAATGAACGAGTCCGTAAAGTTGTGCAACTAAACGCCATTATAATTATTAAGATAGTGTCACTAATCTGTGCAGCGGGACATCTGAGTTGTGGAGCCGCAGGAGGAGCTCTGTGTGCTCCGACACCAAACACAGGGTCGTAAAGCACAACCTGGAGGCTGGGGGGAGAAATGGGGACTTTAAAATCCTTCCTAGAGTTTTCCAGACAATAGAAACACAAAAACACACATAACCATTAAAAAATCTCCTCTTCAGTTCAACCTTATGAGTGGAGATACATTGTTGATGTTACCGTTGTAAAATAACTTACAATTGAGTTTTGGCAAAGATCAATGTCATTTTCACAGGTTGTGGAGCGTTGTTAGCAGCTGATGAAAGTAACTAAAAAGTTACTTTTAATGTAACTTAGTTACTTTCCAAATCAAGTAGTCAATAATCTAACTAAGTTACTTTTTCAAGGAGCAATCAGTAATCTGATTAAAGTTACTTTTTCAAAGTAACTCTGCCATCACTGCATGTCATCAGTCTTCATGTCTTAAGACTGTAGCTCAGACACAATGAGTGAACGTGTTTGTTACCAGCCTTACTCGTATTTCTGGGTTGATCTTTACCTCCATGGTTTGCAAATGACACTGGTGAGATCTGAGACTGTGATATTAGGAAAATAGAATGTTAACCTCATTTTAGCACACACTGAAGGCACCTTTATGGAACTGCAATGAAACAGGTTAGGCCTTGTTTCTCTACTGGAAGGTCATGTTCTGTCTGAGTTCATCTGGTTTTAAACATTAAACAGTTTCAATTTATTGTATTATTGCCCAGTTTAGGATTGGTTTTAAACTGCATCAGTTTGTGTTGGTGATGAAGCTGGAAAAAGAGCTAATGTGTAGAGTTAGCTCTGGAAGCTAACAGCTACCATGGTTCTTCTAAATAAAACAAAGCCTTACATTAACGTTTAATAACAGACTATTTACAGAATAGAAATACAACAGAAAACAAGTTGTATTTTTTCTGATGTCTTCTTTGACTGCATGTCTGCTTCTGTGTAGTAAATTCCATGTTCTGCCATCTGGAAAAAGTCTGATGACTTGGAATGTTCTCCATCAATCCTGTAATCCTGCCGATGCATTCAAGAACACTCAGTAACACAGGAAGTGAAAATTGGATCCATTCCATTCTCTCACAAAACACAACCTGACAACAGAACTGTGCATGGTTAAAGATGTGTTTACTGCTATATCTTCACAGATGCAACATTATAGCTAATTCTTACTAATGTATCATATTAATATCTTACAATATAGTTGATTGATGTTTGTTTAAATATAGAAATTATATACTGCACATTTGCTTACAATCACTTGCACATGAGAAAATGAGAAGTTGACGCTGTTAGTTTTCAAAAAATGTGAAGCACTTTAAAGCTTCTGCAAAGCTGATAAAAAAGGTTTTCTACCTTGTTTTTATGCTTGTATAAAATTGTATATGATTGATACCTATACAAATTAGTTTCAGCTTGTATAAAATACATGTTGATTGTTTGAACATCTCAAGAGTCAGAATATCAAGCAGTTTATACAACAGCCTTGTTTTCTTTGGCACCTAGCAGTAACACTGCTTGAACAACACAAGGTGGCAATAATGGCCCAAAGTGTCTCCCATCCACCATAGTGTTTCCCAGCAGGCTGCAAAGTTTGTATATGATTGATACCTATACAAATTAGTTTCAGCAGTCATTTTATTCACTTGTGTTTGAAGCCATGCTAGCTGACAATAATTATGTTTCCAATTCTAAGTGAACATTTGAAATGTTGAAAAAATCCCAAAAGAAAACGTAAATGTAATAAGATCTAGCGGTTGCAAACTGGCATGACTATACATGTCAGAAAAATGGAGAGTCCTCCCCTCTGATATCGAGGTTTGAAGTTAAAAATTTCTCACTTCAAACGTCCATGAAGTGAGTTTTCACCAGTGGATGGGAGCGATCCACCAGGCCTCTAGCATGGAGTGACTCTCACCAGCTACTCTATTTTCCCTCTCTGTGCCGGAAATTTGGACTGAAAATTTCAGAGCTTTGCCCAGGCATGAGGCACAGATATACTGTACCTACTGGTGGATGTGAAAGTTCACCACCTCAGAACTTATTCGGGAAATGTATTTCCATCTCCACTTTTGTGCATTAACTCTTTTCAGAAAAGCCAAAAGCCACCTCAAACAAACATAAAAAGTTTTTGAGGAAGCTATTTTGAATTTTGTTGTTTCCGTCAACCTGTTCTAATTTAATACTTCAAAATACGCATAAAAAAACATTGATGGAAACATGCCTAGTGTAGAAAGGATTGCCAACTCCATTGTCAGTTATCCTTTCTACAATGGATTGATGACAGTCCACTGTAGAACACAAAGTCAGAACACAATTTGACTTTGCAGTCTGGAAAATTCAAACTCCTGTAAAGGATTCTACTAAGAGCAGAAAAGTGCTAGCTAAATTGACACAGTTTACATTACTGTTCTAATGTTTCAATTAATTCAGGAAGAGTCAAAACATCTGGAGTTATTGAGTGATAAACACGTGGAAACGAGGTGTTAGAAAACAAGCCAGCGGTACTGTATTACGCCGACACATATCAGGTTAGCTCTACTTTACCTATAACAGATGGTCATAGGGATTCATCATGTCTACTGATTGTGAAGCAATGTTTCTACCTCTAAACAACATCTGTGTCAATCATTGTGTGACTGAGAAAAAGCAGAATTGAAACAGACTTTGTTTCCACCTCTTCACTGAATCCATTAATGTTTAAGCAGTATGTGAATGTTAGCATCAGAATACTTTATCTTACTTATTGATGTACTCAGGGTTGACTCAAGAGGGATTCAAATGCATTATTTGGACATGCTTCTAATTATGAAGTTCTTGAGAAGGAGAACATAATGCAATACATTATGCTGCAATACTGTAAAAATTGTGTTGTGTTTCATTAAATAGCACTATTACTTATCATTTAAGTTGTTTTGAATAAATCATACAAATAACCATTGTTGTTTATTTTATTTTTCTTGTGTTTGTACTATTGATGGCAAATAGTATTTTTTATGTCTGACCTGCCTGCATATCTATTAGTGATGGGAAGTTTGGCTCTTTCTGCTACAAAGTGGCTCTTAATTTATTATCATCAGCAGTCTCATATTTTAGCTCATGAGACTTACTTAGTATGTTATTTATTTAACATACTAAGTAAATATGAAAACTTAGTATGTTAATAAATCCTTTTGGATTCAATGATTTTGTAAGAAACTATGCTTTTCACATTTGCCATGTTTGTTCTGTTACCAAGCAGGCAATCTCATGTTTGTATATTTTCATCAATCTTAATTTTTATTTAACAACAAAAAAAAAAACACATGAACAAAACATTTCAAACAAATCTGCCAACCAGAATCATAATAATATGTCTTTAAAATGCAGCCAAATGCTGTTTTTGTGGGAGACCCACCACTAATAGCTACCATTTAGTGCTATCTAGAGAAATATACAGTTCCATCAGAAACAACCAATTAGAGCCTCTAGGAGGGTCAGAGCGCTGTCAGCCTCCTCTCTCTGCTACGCTACAGCTGGTTCACCATACCAAAGTCTGCCATGAATGCTTTGGCAAGTTAGCATGATCACCAATGACAACAGATAAACAGTTTTCCTGTAATTGAAAGTTGTTTCTTTTGCTCCTGTCACACTGAGCAGCAAGTACATGAGAGTCATTGACAACCCTAAGACCCTCCTCCCGGCTCTACGGGCCGCTGTCCTGCTGTTTTTAGATGTGCCACAGGTACAAAACATTGGAATGAAATGGCTTAATTACCTCGTTCTTGTGTAGATAAGATCTCCAGAGCCTTAATGACCTAATTATTCTATTCAGCTGTGGTGCAGCAGAGGCACATCTAAAAGTTTCAGGGCAGTGGGCCTCCAGGACTGGAGTTTGACATCTGTGCTCTAACTGGTTGTTTCTGATGGAGCCATGCATTTCTTCAGACAGCAGTAGTAGCTCTGAGAGGGGAAGCATTTCTTCATTAAAAGAAAGTGATTGTCGTCCACCTCTTTAACACTCAGTAATATGACAGGTTCAAACTGACTTCAGCAGTTTAAATGAACTCAAACTGAAAATGTGGACATCCAGCATGATTAGTGGATATTAGCAATTTTGTGCTGTTCAGGAACATCTGACTTCTGCAGCATACTATTGGATTTTTTTCAATCCAATAGTATGGAGAAACACTGAAGATGGTTTACTGCTGTTGCTTTATAGGTCTCACAGTTGTTTGAAATATGTCCAGACAGACTCACTAAACCAGTTGTGAGGCGAACTCATACTCCTACCAGGATCTACTTATTTTCCTAAAAAGAACTTGATTGTATAATGGCTTCCTGTCAAAACTGAGTGATAAGAGAGCTACAGGATTGTCAGTAGCTTCACAGAACCCTTTACAAACTTTGTGTTGTTTTGCAGAGCAGCAGCCAAATGCACTGAACAGAAAAGGGAAGTAGTTTGTGGTGCTTCCCTGTTCTGCACTGCTGCTAATGGTGACCTGACACCACACACTGCTTTCAAAGCAGTAGGTACATCGCTTTGAATAATTCAAATGTCCACATGAAAGTACACTTTTTGTGTTGATTTGCAGGAGCAGTCCTTCCTTCTCTGCCCTCAGTCTGGTGGATTGTTTATTTCTGGATATGTCTTGTAGTTGTGCTGGACCTTGAGCAGAGTCATGCATGTGTGGATCACATGCAGCTTGCTTTTTATGGTAACCTCCACCCCTCCCCTCACACTGGCTTTTTCCATCCGTCTGGAGCTACAAACCTCAAGAGAGGGAGAAGATCCTCAACCAAAGAACTTTTGCTGCTGTCATTAGGAGATAAATATGGATGCTGGTGGGACAAAAAATTGCTTTTAGTGAATGTGTGATGAATGGGACTAAAATACACAGCTGGACTAAACTAAAAAGCCAAATCAGCCAGAATTCACTGAGAAAGATAAGGAAATGTAGAACAGTGAGAAGAAACACTTCATTAAAAAATAAAACAGTCTCTAATAGTTTACCCAGTTCCTCTTCTGGACTGGTGTTATTGGATAAACTGGTGACCTGACACCACAGACTGCTTTGAAAAAAGCTGCAGGGGTCACCACAGCAACCTAAACGCCTTAGCAACAAACTGGCTAAGGCCCACTAAAAATACTTATAATTATTTTTTTGCTATTTAAACAGAGATCAAATATGCATTTTTAAATGAATGTCTTATAAAATGATGGAAAGGTATATAACTGTATTATTTTATAATGCATAAATAATGGTACATTTATTTATTTCATTCTATATTTATTTCATTTTGTCCCTTTTGGTGCTACATACTCCAGAGGAGTCACATCACTGTGATTCTGAAATCCATTTTACAACCCCCGCCCCTCGGTGTCTCACGATCCTCCTGGGTTCCAGACTTGCACTTTGGGAACCTCTTATCTAGAGAACCAAATGTTTCCGCTAAACCAACAACATCAAAGGATTATAAGTATGTTGATGCTAAATATGGCTCCCAAAAACTTTTCATCAAGTCCTGATCCATCAGAACAAATCTTATGTTAGGTTGAAGTCATCCATGTTTGTACATGATGTGACCTGGAAGCTCCGTTCAGACTTTTCTGGGTAACAGGAAGGAGCATCAGAGATAAACTTCTTCCTTCCTGTTTTCATATCAGCAGAGCAGCGACAGCAGCTTTCTGGTTCCGTTCTAGTGAGAACATCCCAGTCAGTGGGAACAGCATGCCACCAGCAGGGAGGCTATTTCTGGAGCTTTAAGGGATTATTTCATTCTGCCTGGAAAACATCCCCACATCATCTTGTCATTTCTTATTATTTTGATATATAGAAAAGTGACCCTGAAGATATAGAAGGAACAAACGACAATAAAACTGCCCCAAATAAGTCACTTTAGGTTTTACTTTTATCTGGAGTCCTTACATTGAAGTACAATGATGTAACCATAGAAACAGTTTCACAGAGGCACAAGAGCAAAGCATCAGTGAGAGAGTAAGGCAATTACTGAGGAAGAGGAATGTCTGACAGGGAGTTCTGGGATCAACAGTGTTAATCACATTCCATCCTTCTGTTAGCATCAGCATAACACCTAACCTGCTCACATTGCATCCATCTACAGTGCTTAGCTTGGTCCCAAAAAACAACAATGAAAAAGGCTCAATGGAGACAGACAATAATTCTTGGGTAATCACAGTTTGGGTCATGTTCCTTTAAGAGAAGGAGCTCCAAAAATCACTAAGTGCTTTCACTTGACATTCCACACCACAAAACAAGTAATACAATTATGTATAGTTTGTGTTGATATTGTACAGGGTCAATATTTGTATTGGCCAAAAGGTTGTGATATCATGATATCATGTTCTATCAGGACACATCTATATATATATATATATATAAATTTTACTTGCCTTTTGAAACCTTTAAAAAAAACTCAACCACACCACTTACTTCTCTACTCACTACTAATCCTTTGCTGCATCACTATCAGTGTCACAAGACCAAACTTCCCCTCAGCCCCCAACTCCCCTGAAGCAAACAGCAACAAGATATCCATATATTAAAAAATGACTAGTATTGGCCGATACCGGTGTTAGTGCCGATATATTGCGCAGCATATTTATGCTTGCAATGCTTCCTCCGATTTATACTCTAAGCAAAGTTCACATTATGAGTTGGTGCATTTATATATTTAAAATGATGGATTTTTTAAATATTGTTGCATTTAAAAAAATAGAAATGATAATAAAAATAAGGATGGATTTTTCAGTATTTCGCTTGCTGCTCACCAATCAGAACCAAGCAAAGGAGTATTAGCTAACTTCAACTCTGGCCAACTGATCAGAGCACCTTTAGAAAGGATGATTCTCCAGGTGAGCTTACAGATGAAATTCTTCCAACAGATCAGTTTTGTGACATCTTCCGGATCATATAGTTGAGAATTCCTCCGTGGTGGAAGTAAGCCAGCTCCACGTCGGTGTCGAATCTCATGCGCACTTTGAACTTCATCCCTGTGTCCAGCTGTGAAAGCAGTAGAGCCACACAAACAGGTGCCACGTTCAGAGCCAATCAGGTGTCAGCAGGAAAGCCGTGTCCGGTGCCTACCTCCACATCCACGGTCATGCGGGGGGTGAGCTGCTGGGGGATGATGATGGAGTAGCGCTCTCGGCCACTCAGCCCCAGGCTGGCAGCTGTGTCTCCGGGCAGATACTCCAGAGGGATCACCCCTATTCCAACCAGGTTACTGCGGTGGATCCTTTCATAGCTCTCTGCTAGAACGGCCTTAACGCCCTATAGGAACAAGAAAGCATTCAAACACTCACTACTGGTTTTCTTTCAGATTGAATTGTTTTTTTTCCCAATGACAAAAAAACTTGTCCTTGGAGCCATTTCCAAGGACATGCCAGACCTTAGTTTGAAAGAAAAAAATATTTTCAAGTTCATGCTATAGCAGCTAGAAGAGTGGTCCCCAACCTTTTTATCACCTTGGACCGGTCAAGGCTTGACAACGGCCCGGGGTTGATGAACTGTCAGACAAGGCTTTTGCATGTTGGTGTGACCGCTAAAGCAGGGGTGAGCAATCCTGGTCCTCAAGGGCAGGTGTCCTGCAACTCTTAGATGTCTCCCTGGTCCAACACACTTTAATCAAATAGATGACTCACCTTTTAAGTGCAGTCAGGTTCTCCAGAGTCCTGCTAATGACCTCATTATTTGACTCAGGTGTGCTGAAGTAGAGATACATCTAAAAGTTGCAGGAGACCGGCCCTTGAGACCTGGAGTTGCTCACCCCTGCGCTAAAGCACAATTAAAAATTTTTTTGCCCCACTTTTAATAATCCACTAACTGGTCTTGTAGTCAAGACCACCTAACTCGAGACCAAGTCAAGACCAAGACTTTTAGGGTCAGAGATCAAGTCGAGACCAAGACCAGCACCCTGCGCTACATGACACAATAAAATGTGAAATATGATCAAAATCACTTTTTATTTCATTCATTTCATCAATGAATGAAACCATTCAATCAATTAAACCATTCATTGATTTCATTCGTTGAATGAAATCAATGAATGATGTGAAGTAGACTTTTCTTTAAAGAGAAAATGTTATATTTGCATCATACAGTGTTCCTTTATGTATCACATAAAGATAACATTATTGTATCACAGTCAAGATGTTTTTCCATGCAACTGCAGAGGGTGTGCAAACTATTTAAACAACAGGTGTCTGCTGAACTTTCCCAGGCTGGTTGTCTGGGAACTTGCTGTTTTTCCCGTGGCCTTCGCAGCACAGAGATAGCGTGTTTAGTTTTCACATCCCGTAGACATGATAGTGAATGAGCATAAAGAGCTGAACTGTTTCGTCTGCCTTTTCTCTTTCCTTTGTTTTGGTCCTTGATGATTAAGTCTCCGCCTTGGTTAGCTGAGAGAGGTGAATATAACAACTAAGTAACTCTGAGTTCGTTAGAACGGTTATTTCCTCA
>CAEFZY010016626.1:0-68800 GCA_903066815.1 Brachyrhaphis roseni
CAGTAATCTAACTAAGTTACTTTTTCAAGGAGTAATCAGTAATCTGATTAAAGTTACTTTTTCAAAGTAACTATGCCATCACTGCCGGCAAGTTGCCTTGAATGGAGTTTGAATATGAGTCAGCAGTGTGTGAGTTGTTTTAATATTCCTCTAATGTTAATCATGATGAATGTGCATTTCATATGAAAAGATCTGATTTAAGGGGACAAAATTATATACATATTTTTATTTTCAAGCAATTTATTTGGTATTAGAAAAACAAGCAAACCAAAGTTTACAGTGTTGTTGGTTACATGTGGGTCAACATTTTCATTTCCAAAAAAGAAAAACCTGCTGAATCTTTACTCTTTATCTAAAACTATCTTTAGTTGTTACGGACTTCTTATGAAATATTTTAATATGTACATCAATCAGTCATAACATTATGACTACTGACAATTAAAGCAACTAACACCCTGCACAACATAGTGTTCTGCTTGGAGAAACCTGCTTTCTCACATATACAAACATGCAATCATTATTTTTGCCAATGACTTCATGTTTTATATGAGTGAGGTTTATTGCATTAATTAAATTTTGATTATACAGACTATTGGCTAAATTAGGCATGGGCTGGTATGCAATTTTCATGTGACAAATTTATATCTAGATATAATTACATATGTAAAACAGAACTAAAACAATTACTATTACTCCTGAATAATAGACAACTGATTACACTTATGTTATCTATGATATTTGTGTTTTTCTTATGATGCACAGATTTAAATGTAGGTAAGGAATAAGTACCTCATAAATGTAGTGATATATGTTTATTTTGCAGAACATCGTTATAAACTGTTAGCAGACATCCCAAATTCATTTTGAAAACAGTGTCAAGTTCATAACACGAATGTGTGGCAATAGTTAAATTCCCACATGACTAGTTTTTACAACCTGAAGTATTTCAAAATGCTTTTTTGAAACTTAATTTATTGACACTGCACAACAACATCCGGGGGAGGAGCTGCGCTGTTTTACTTTACATACAGATCAAAAGAACTCTGGCAATGTCTACCATAGTAAGTGTTTCATACCATAGAAGCGGTACGATGAGGGCTTTCTCTTTTTTTTTTTTTTTGATGAATCTTTTTCTCAGATTTATCAAAAATAATTAAGATTTCTATCTATGCAATGTTTCACCACTGCAATTCACAGATTGGTGATTCTGCACAACAGAGAATGATTAATTCAATACAAAATGTGTAAACGGCTGTTTGCTTGCTTTGCTTGATCCAGATCAGTAATTTGACCAATCTCAAAGAGTAAGAGTGCATGAAATATCAGCACTAGCAGCAGGAATAGGAATGTTTTAGTATATCGGTATCGGTCTGCAATAAAACCGGGCCAATATTAACTAATATTTATTGTCATATTGTTCTTTGTTTCTGGTGGGGTTTTGGTCATGTGGGATTTGTTTGGTCATGTGATAGTGATGCAGCAAAGGATTGTGGGAGGTTATCTACAATAATTGATATCGGCCCAAATTTTCACATCGGTGCATCCCTATCAAATAGTTAACAGGATCTCCATGGCAGAATTATGTTTTGACTGATTCAAACATTTCTGTTTGAAAAAAGATGTTCAAATGATCAGTTTGTACAAAAAATAACAAAAAAAACTTGCTGCCTGTGAAATATGTATTTTAGTGCACAATCTTGTCTTACACAAAAATTCCCTAAAACAGACCCATGCCCAAAGTAAATATGTCTGCCAAATTATAAAACATGCAGTGCTGCGAAAAAGTATAACCTAGGTTCTGTTTAGGTTATTCCTGGATTCTACAGGTCGGGCATGGATAAAGTTAGTGAATTTGAACACAGCTCTCCATAAAATGCATTTAATCAGTTAATCTATGATTTAGGAACGGTTCAGTTACTTATTCCAAGAGGGTCGGTAGCTTTTATTATCTGAAAATATACGTGTGGCGAAATGGATAAAACAGAATAAATCTGTTAGAGAGGAAATACTTTTTCACAGCACTGCAGCTGAATGAAGCACCTTCCACATATAAATATATAAAAAACATGATGTAATTTCTGTGGACATGAGATGAAAAACACTTGCACAACAGAAAAAATCTTATTAATCTGCACAAAAATAAATGTTCTCTAATATTTCAGTAAACATTTTGTGAATCTTTGCCAATATAAACGATAAAATATTTGAGTTCCCCCCACCCCTGGCATTGTCAGTGTTATTGTTCCAAACCTCTAGAGTACAATTTTATGAAACACAATATAGTACAGTGTTTATGTAAACGGACAGGTTCAGTACTCGGCGCTCACTCGACTCTGAGTGCTACGTTTTGTTTTGTTTAAAAAAAAAAAAAAACTTCTATTATAACTCCACATCTGTTCATAACTGTAAACTGGCAATCCTCTCTGTCAAGTGCTGATGGCTAGCTGTGCTAATGCTGAGCAGAGTGAATCTGTGGGAGGCAAAGATTTTCCACTGCCTTTGGTTCATTAAGTCTATCTGGTCTGTTCTGAAACCACACAACAGCCTTCTCGCCGCCATGACAGAGGCGCATCTGTCATGGAGAAAGTCCGCTATAGTGGCTAAAAGTGTCCAGAAAGAAAGAAAGCCAGGCCAGAGAAAAGGCAGGCTCTCCTCCGTCGTTATGATGTAGATCCCAGACATAAACTACGACAGCAGAAGCGCAATGACAAGGGGTGAGATGAGTAGTACCAAAGTGTATGTCACAGATGAGCTGCCCTGAGTGGCTGTGGGTCGAGACAGCACAAACCAGACCAAAACGCACACAGGTCGGGACGAAAATGTTCACGTGGGCCCACCACACGAATATCCGGGATCAGGAGAGAGAGCAGGAACAATGAGCGAGGAGATGAAAAGAGAGAAAAAGAAAATAAGAGGAGGAAATGAAAGCACAATAAACAGGAAAAAAAAGAGAAGGGTGGGGAAAACAGAGAAAGAGAGAGAGAGCGTGAAAAAAATGTTTCAGCTCTGAAAACCAAAGGCGAAAAAAATTAAGAAAAATGATTTCTCACATTTGAGGGAGAAAAAAAAAGAAGCAGCAACACATCAAAGCAAAAGCACATCACAAAAGGAGGGGGAAAAAGCACACTGTGTTGACTGGATGGGTGACTCAGCGGTGGTGAGTGGAAAAATGCTTTAGTTTGGGAGATAAATTAGAAAAAAAAAGTGAGAGGAAGACATAATGGCCTGCTGCGATACTTCAGCGAAGCGCTCGACAGGGTCTAGCACTTAAAGGGAATTTGACAGGCTGTGTGGGTTTTCTACCGTTAGTAACAAGCTGCTTCGACTGCAGTTAGGACCTCACTGAACATGTTAATTACAAGTTATTCCTCTCACAGGAAAACTATTTCATCTACTTGGTTAAAATTATACACAGGTTAAGGGGGAAAACAGGATCGGAGGAAATCATCCTCCTGTGAAACACAAACTCAAGCTTATTCAGCCACAGTTTTCAAAAACAACAAATAAAAAATATTTTTTATCCAACATGGACTTTTATGAGAAAGTATTTCACCTCCTAAAGAGCTTTTTTTGTTGTTGTTGCTTTTCTGTCACTTCTAGATGTTTCAGATCATCAAACCCGATTTCAGTATCGGACAAAGATGCATCCAAAAAAAAAAGAAACCCAGAAAGCAGTTTTTAACTCTTTATTTAATGTATTAAATATGAGAAGGTTATGCAACCCAACCTGGCTCTTTGTGGTAGCATGGCCGTCTGGGGCAGCTTCGCTGCTTCAGGGTCTGGACAATTTGCAGGAACTGATAGAATTCTGAAATCCTGATGAATATTTGGCCATCAGGTTGTGACTTTAGGCTAAAGGATACTTGGGTTATGCAGCAGAACAATGATCCAAAGGAAACCAGCAAGTCTGTCTCTGAATGGCCCAGCCAAAGCCAGAGTTAAATCCAATTAAGATCATGTGGCAAGAAATTAAGCAGATTCTTCAAACTCCAAAACAGTTTAGATTGACTCTAACTTTAATTTAAGAGCCTGAATTAAACCTGACATGTTTTAAAGATTTTCGTTTTCTTTTGTATTTAGATTTTAACGTCGCCCAGCTCCATCTTGTTGCTTGTTGTAACCACAGGGTGAGTCAAGTGTAAATCATCTGGGATGTGAGGTTGATAGGATCCTATCTGTGCCGCTGCTTGAGCAGAGCCGCATGCGCAAAGCCGCATGCGCATGCAGTGCGTTGCGCTTGTTTAAGTCTGCTTACTTTTTCCTCAACAGGTTAAACTATCTACTCTTCTACTCTCACTATAAGTAGATTACCACAACCTTATATTGTGCATTCTCGTTTGGCTTTCTCTGAGCTGTATGTATCAGAAGTTTATTAAACGCGCCACAGAAGCCTGAGCCCGACCCAACCATCAAGCAGATAATTCTGGCCCAAATTCCAGGTCAGGACCTCTAAGCTCCATCTGAAACACTCCAATTAGCTAAATTACAACAATTCCGCAGAGAAATTATATTTTTTGCTTTCATTTGAAGAGTTTTCTTTCCCTTGATGAATTACATCATTAGAAAACTGCATTTCTGCATTTTGTATCCTTATCTGATTTTAAGATTTTACTGATGATCTGAGACATTTAAATGTGACAAAAAACAAAATGAAAAAAAAATAAATAAATCTGTAAAAATGCACATACTTTTTCTCAACACTTTATTTTTCTCTTTACTAATGTGAGTTAAATTAAAGAATAGACTGCAACACTCGTTTTTCAGCTTTGAGTTTGGCTCCAGTGTTTCACCCTGTTGCGCCCCCGTTTACTGAGAGCAATAAGATGTGGCGTACCTGGGAAGGCCTCTGGCTCCGCAGATGTTCTGAAGGACATGGTGGCGGGGGGAGACTTCCCTTTCAGGTTCTCAGCCACCACATACACGTCGTACTCCGTGTCCCAGTCCAATCCACGCAGCACGACGTAATCGCTGCCACTGGGCATCCGGATCTCAGGCTTCCACTGTGACGTCTGGATCTGAGGACAGAGATCGACATAAACAACATGCTTTCAATGCAGCAAGGCGTAAACTTTAGAAGAACAAAAAAAAGGCTGTTGATGTAACGGAAAGCGGAATTATATATTAACCTGGAGATGCCGTAAGAGAGGTGGCGTGGAAGGATATTTGCTTAAAAGCATAATTATGCTGGAAATGTATTTTCCCCAGAGATGCACACTGGAGCCCAAAGTGAGGGTATTTTTTACGCTCAATATGAATGAATTGTTAACTCACGGGTTTATAGCGGATAAGATAATGCAGGATAGGAGATCCGCCATCATCCTGCTTAATCCAGCTGACTTTGAGGGAGTTGCCTTTAGGCTCCACTGACCCTTCGAGCTTAGGAGGATTAGGATTTCCTAAAGGTACACAAGAGCAACACAAAGACTATTTCAAAACTCAATAATTCAAAGCCATATCGTGCAAAGTTTGATTGTAAGCAAAGTCGGAGGCAATTGTTAGCTGACCGTTAAATTCAAAGTTTAAATCTAGCCACTCTTCCTGCTCTGGTCCTCTTTTATTCAGTTGACCTTTAATCACTTGTCCCAAGATGCTGTCAGGTTGCACTAATTGGCAAATGACACACAACCACATGCTTATTTGATTCATCTGAGCTGCTGCTGCTGTTGCTGAGTGAGATTCAGCTGCCATGAAGAATGCTAAGGGACCAGCTAGGATGAAATATTCACTTCCTTAAAGCTGCAATATGTAACTAATCCTATCATCTTACATTTCATAAGATACAACCTAACTGCTACTCCAGTTGGTTGTTATTTAGGGAAAAATGAATAACTGCAACCCAAACAATTTTGTACAACTTCGTAGTATTAAACAGCAAGCTTTTTGCATAGACTAGTCTTTAGGGATGTCATTTTATTGCCCCCAAAACTCAATTCAGTCAAGTTAGTAGATCTAACTGCAAGGCGTTGATTTTTAGAGCGTTAACAATGACCAACAATTAGGCAAATTAAACGTAAAAATACTCAAGTCTTTGAGTGAAAACCAGAGCTAAGGGATGTCAGCAGGAATAAATGGTAGCAAGAAACGACCAATGATTCTTTCGTAATTATAACAAGTTTCATTACACACTTGATTTACTGTAACACATCCAACTGATAAACAGCCAACATCCGTCATGTGGCAGACTATCAATACTTCTACAGCGCCATGACCAGCTCTGGTTCTCCCTCATTTTTTTTTTTTTCCCTTCAGGATGCCGACATGACTGATTAATGTATTACATGCGTACACAGAAGCACATAATGCGGTGTTTAATTGTCGTATTCATCAGCTGAAGTTAAGAATCTTCTTCGTCCAAGGAAATTCAACACCAAGTTACCTTCTGCACGGTTGAAGGAACCATCAGCACCATGCAAGTCAAACAGGCACATGAAATGAGTGATTGAAACAGTAAAAAGACATAATTAAAGGATAAAACATTCAGACCTCTTTCACTTTTTCAACATTTCTCACATTGTAACCACAAACTTCGATTTATTTTTTGGGAATTTTATGACTAATGAACACAAATGAGAGAATAACAATCAAATCAAGGATTAGTAAGCTAGTTGCAATAAGACCAAAATAATTTAGTTTAAAATAGTTTCCACAATGCATAGACTCAAGGCTGCTTAATATAAATTATTTTTTTGTGTTTTTATTTGTGCATATGTTGGGAAACCTTTCATCTTTCCTTCCCTTTAGAATTATGTGCTGCTTTGTGTTGATTTGTCACATAAAATTCCTGTAAAATCCATCAAAATGTGTGTTTGTAACATATCAAAATGCTAAAAAAGTTCTGAAAACTTTGCGGGTCTCTGCTGGGAGACGACAAAAAAGAGGCAAGGGCAGAGAAGAGAAAAACTAAAGTGACCCTAAGGACAAACTAAAAAGACTAAATCACAGCAAAGCTATAAACACACTGTTAAAAGGCACTTTAATTCCTCTGTTTGGCTTCTCAATGTGAGAAGTGCAAGAGACATCAAACAACTTTACATCCTGATTTAGGCACAATTAATCCTTCAGAAGGCAACTGATTAATCAATGCTGATGGGTTTAATCCAAATGCAAATATTCCCCAAACTCATCCCCAAAGTAGCTGAAACCAGAGGCAAAAAATTTAATGGCTTTTGAAATACGGAGATTTCCTGTTAATTCATGACAGTGTCACTAAGCCAATTATTTTTTTACAAGCTCCAAACCCAGAATTACATTATTATTCATATTTGTGTGTATCAGATTGAAACTCATGGGATGAAAGTGAAATAATAATAATAATAAAAAAAATCTGTTCACAGAGGAGTTTGCAGTGAAAATAGGGGCATGCGAGGTCACGAATGTAGGAGGAACTTATCAGGTTTTGCAATGCCTTCACTTTACTAGAAATGTTTCTAATCAGCTAGGGTGACTAGGTTATCCTGTAAGACGAAAACGGCTACAGCACTAAGGGTTTCTATTATTGCCTCTACAGAACAAACCTGTTCCGTCTGTGAAAAAATGAAAAAGGTCGTCTAGAGACATAAGAGAAGAGAACAATCAAAATCAGTTTTCTACACAAATGACCATCTGAACCTCGATTAAAAAATCTCTTGAATGAAAAATTTGGGAAAACTAATTTCTGGTGCTGTGCAAGAGCTATTGTTTATGAAACAAAGAGAGTGATTACTTTTAAGAAGAGTTACAATTATTTTATTTTTTTAAAACAGTGGTTCTAATTTGCAGAGACTGAAAATATGGCTAAAACAAGAAAAGGTGTTTCACCTTATTGCTACATCTTTAAGCTTTTCAATTAACATTAACTAGAGCTAAAACTAAACCTATATCTACAACAGATGAATTACTTACTCTTCTTAATGGGGGCTGAGGGACAACAGAGAAAAATGAACAATGAATACAAAAATTCATTAAAAAAAAGAAATGCTAGTCATCATGGGAGGCTCTGCTTTATAAACAGACAACCAACAGAGGGCACTAAACACTAAACCATGAGATCAGGATTCAGTGCATTATGAAAAGATAGTGATCAGATAAGTGGATTGCTGATTACACAATGCAAATTTGAGTTGAAAAATACATTAGCACTGGACTAATTTTCATATTTGTTACATTTCAAACCATTTTTGCAGACTAGTCGCAGCACCTACAGCATCAGCTGTGATGCTGTAGGTGTCTCAAACAAGTGAAGAGGCTCCAAAGATCCAACTCTGATCACAGGATTCAGAGGCGATACTGGTCCAAAACAATATGTTGAAATTTTACGTAAGTTAATTTCTTCAATTCATAAAGTGAAACTCCTATCAAGCATTTATTACACACTGTAATAGTTTTAAAGAATCTTTTTCAAGATTTTTTATTTCTCTTTATTTTGATGATTATGGCAAATAATTTTTTAAAACAAACAGTTTATCAGAAAACTAATTATAAAGTGTTTTTTGCCCAAAGGGGCAGTATTATGTAAAATCGACTTTTTTGAGTATTACGTCACGGCATAATGTTAGTCCCTCAATGTTTTTTTCTCTTCATGCATGTTTGAGAAATCCTTTAATCGCCCTCTGCAACCACTCAGCTGTGCAAAATGCCTTCCAGCTACAGTTCCACGTCAGAGAGTAACCCTCCATCTCTACTAATTATTCAGCTCCTTCAGACTAGCCAGCAGCAATTGACTAACACCTGGTGGAACTGCGCATCAGCTGAGTTCATCATATGAGCTACTTCTCAGAGCAACGCTGGTAAAAAGGTTGTTAAATGGTTAATAGAGGAGTGCTGTTGTGATGACTTCTTGAAGGTAGAGGTTTCAGAAAGGTTTTAAAGCAACAGAGGCCCAATTTCAAAGCTTTAAATTATGAAGAAAAGTTTCTTTTAAGTTCAATCTGATGTGTAGCTGCGAGTATCAACACATTACATCCTACTCAAATTCTTCGTGTTCCAACTTGCATGTGTACAGTAAAAATGACATGTAACGAAACAACCAGTTACAATTAATTAAATAATGAAATGAAATAAATTACATTATCTAATAAAAATCAATAAGACAAAAAAAATTCCTTTTCTGGATAACTAAATACACAAAGTCACACAACTAACATTTAAACAAAGCAAATGTATAATAAAAACAAAAACATTTATCAAACCAGTATTACGCCATCAGTTCAATGAATTTATTCCAAGTCTATGGAACAGTCACAAAATGTCACCAAAAACAACTTGTCCCTCTAAAATCTTCCAGAAAATCTTAAAGATGTATGGAATTGTACCCTTTGCTGAATATCATGATATACATCGTATTGTGAGCAAAATATCACGTATCATGAGATTAGTGTATTGCTACAGCCCTAGTTAAGATACTTACTTGATTTGTGCTATACAATGGCACTACGTGCACAGAAAAAACACAATACTGCCCCTTTAAGTATGTGCATGTGCAGTGTGTGCACTCGATATGCAGTCAGGGCATTTTTTGCATGAATTACAACATCAAAGCAAGTTGGAGCGGATCAGCCTATGGGACATCTGAGGTGCTAAAGAACCCAAGCTGCTCTCATAGTTGTATCTGTTGACTGTTGTGGTGTCTCTGATTTTCTTCTTGGCAATACTTTATAGGTTCCCATAGGGAACATTGGTACTGGTGCTTTCGGTAGTGTGGACAGGCCACACTACCGAAAGTGTAGCTCATCTTTTCTGTGGAGGGTGTTGTTGACTGACTGCTGGACAAGCATGAAATCAGCAGTATTTCTCATTAACATGTTGGCTAAAAAAGACTCAGAATTAAAAAACACTTTTTTATTGTTCTATCCCAGGAGTCTGTGACCTTTACATCCTAAAGAGCCATTATTCCTCTCAGCCCAGCCAAATAAAACTTATTCAGAGCCACAAGTGTCACACAACTTTTAATTTTAGGTAAAAATCTACTATAGTTTATTTTTTAAAGAGCCGCCATTTAATTTTCAGCCAAAGTTATTGAGAGCCACAGGTTTCATTTGTAGTCATTCAAATGACTACAAATACACATTTGAAATATATTATTGTGTGTGATAATTGTATACATTAGGAGCTTGACTTTTTGATACTAAAACATAATGTTTGACTTTAGTACACCTTGCCCTGATTAGTAAGAGCTGATGTGATGGCAAAAGACTCATTCTTATCCATGTCATGCTGCTGGTGATACTGTAATTTCTCAATGCAATTAGGGAGAATGAAATTGAACCTTCTATTTTTTCAGTAAATTACAACATAATTAACATGAGAGTGCTGTAAAAATTGCATATGTAACCAACTACACTTTGTAACAAAATGGGCATGTAATTATAAGAGTAAAAAATATCTGTAGATGGCTTTTAAAATAACTGCTTCATGAATTCAAACATTCCCCCGTAGAGAAGCAAAATCGGTCAGAAGAAAGGACTGAAATCACTCTGTTTTTGTGAAACTGTCCAAACATCTCAGGCAACCAACCGATAATGTGTTTATAGAAATCCTCTGCAGGTAATATGTTTGTGATGAAAGAAATGAAGAGGAGGATAAAAGCTTCACACTGCGCTGTCAGCTGTGCACTTACGGACAGGCTCGGTCTTGAACAGCTCCGTGGGGCTGCTCTCTCCTTCGCCCTTGCCGTTAATGGCCGACAGCTTCACCTCGTAGCGGCTCTCCGGTTTCAGGCCAGTTATCGTCACCTCGTTGCCGAAGTCTATTACAACATCAGAGATGGCACAGTTTCTGTTGAGAGCACCTTGATCGTTTTGATGAGCAGAACAATAAACGAATTCCCTCCTGTTCCAAGAATACATGCATAATTAATCTGCGAACACGCAAACGCTGATTAGCTGGATTCTCATTTCTTTCAAACAATGTTTAGACAACTGATTAATCCATTTAGAGATGTACAGAAACACGGCATACAGGAAGACAAGAACAGCAGCCGTGTTCAATTATTTTGTCAACGTCACAGTTTCTATTGATGGCCAAGTGTGCCATGATCCAACAAAGAAACAATTTGTCTAATAATTAATTACAAACTTGATAGTCTAACTACAACTGTAAGGAATAATTCAATTCCTTCATAGAAATGTATACAGTTTTATAATTCCATAAGCCATTAAAAATTGAAGTAATTTAAAACTATACAGAAATAATTATAGATGGTTTTAAATGCACAGGTACAATACATAATCGTTGACCAACATTTAAAAATGTGTGTATGTTACTCCTTGTAAACATTTGAATAAAGAAGTGTTATTTATTTAACTTATGCCAGTTTCATGTGCTAAACCTATATACAGTTTTATTTGAATTTATTTTATTTAAAATACTCATTTTTAACTGTAATTAATGGTCATTTTGGCCCAAGTAACAGTGTTTTTCAGTTGGTGGCAGTTGAGCATTACCATAACATTTTCCTACATTATTAACATTTATCTAGCATTTATATACAAAGCAATGTATGAATACTGATTTTTACATTTGCACTGATATTTCTGACATTTTATAACAATTCCGACCAAAATTAAAAAAAAGAAAAGAAAAAAAAGTAAGGTTTTATCTAACATTCATTGAAAAATAACTAAATGTTTTGTTGAACGTTTAAGTGAATGTTGCACAACTACTAATACCAGCAGTTTAGTTTTTATATGTGCGTTTACCGTCTTGGACCTCGTAGACTTTCTGCGTCCAGCTGCTCCTGCCCTGCATCCTCCACTCAGCTCTGTACTTGAGAACAGGAACACCTCCAGTAGATTCAGGCTCTCCAAACTGGATCAGGGCGGTGGTGGAGAAAGGCCTCACTTCGTCAATGACCAACGATGACGGAACCTCTGTGAAATAAAACAGGTCAGTTTAACTACAGACACTTTAAAATTTCACAAAAAAGATTCTTATGGCCCTTGTTCCTTTTACAGTGAGACATTGAACTCTTTTATGCATCTCATAATACATAGTAGTTGCACAAGTGATTTATAGGTTTAAAGCTATGGATCTTACTGCAAACACTATATGTTCATTAAGTACAGCTAAATGTAAAAACCATTCTTTGATTCCTGAAGTAAGCATTGCTAATTTTGCCTGTTTGTGCACAAATTGACTTCCAGGACTTGAATTCAAGTTAATGTCCTGCTACATGCAGATAACAGTAATTTTACATGCAAAAAAACAAACAGGCAGCAGAGAAACTGTCATCAGTAATGGTGCCACTTTGTGAGTGGCTAAAAGGAAATTTAGTCAGTCAGCATGTTATTTTCAAAGTTAGATAATAAGCAGAAAGTTGGATCCAATAATTAATGTTGATGAGCAAACATCCACACCAATACAGAAGCTTCAGTTTAAATCTCTAGGCATGATGAAGGATTCACAACCTTCATTTAAAAGTTATTTAAAAAAAATGAAAATATCAAATTAAATTACTTTTTCTTTTAAGTTTAGACACATTAGAAATAATCCGACAAAAGAACTTTCAAACTTAGGAACACCACAATTTTATCTCATATGCCTTGTAGTTTGATGAGCTGGTCCCAGGCTAGCAGGACCACTTTGAAGCCAGTAGACAGACTTCATAAGCAGATTTTGAAAACTCTGGATAAAAAAAATAAATAAATCCATATTATCATTGTAAAAATAGTAAGTAAGAATACATTTCTTAATTGGAGTAATATGATAATCTATTCAGATGACATATTTGTATACAAATTGCTTCATGGGCTGACCCCACCACCTTTAAAAGATTGTAATGAATTATATTTTGTGTTTGACTATATGTGTGTATCTTTTTTTTCTTTTCACCATAAATCTGCCATTGGATTACAAATGGCTAAATCTGTAATGACTCTTTAATCTAGACATGTTGATTAATATGCGCTGAATCAAAATTTAAATTGTTCTTTATCATAAACAGCTGCTAGTATTTACAAAATAAACCTAATTTGCAGGGAGGGTTGAGCAATAGTGGTCATAGTGCACCTTGTAGATTTATTATTTATCTGTTGGAAGCATCAACACTGCTATAGGACTGATAAGCAGGATTAATTTACATAAAGAGCACAGTCCAACATGGTAGTGAAAAGACACATACAGTCAAGGAAAGGCTAGAAAAATAAGTTCCTTCAGAAAGAAGCTCAGGGGAGCAAAATGAAAACATGTTTTTTTATGTAAACTATAAAAGCAAAACTGTAAAAAAAGAAAGCATTAAACCAACCTAAAAGCTGTTGAATGAGCTTAAACTAAAATTGTATATGAACTTAAACCCTTTAGCTCATTCTGTGTTTCAGAAATATGAAAACATTTAAACTATGAACAGTAATTGTTCAGGAATATACTGGTACTAGTAAAATAAAGATTTATTTTACTCTTCCTATAAAAAACATCTAGGTTGTGAGGTGCAGAAGGAGCTGAAAATGCATTCTGACTTTCAATCATCCTTTGTTAAATTTACCAGCATAAAAAAAAAATCATTGTTCACCACCCACTTCTCGATCCATTTAGGGGAAAATTACATTATTAAAAGTGTTTAACTAATTGAAACAGTAATATCTGAGTTCTGGTGGCTTTGCAGGATTCCTAAACTCTAAAGCAAGCTCCATTCTGTCCTGCATCACTTTGATCTGGGAAGTAAAAAGGAATACTGTAATTACTGTGGTTGCACAGGTTTCTGCCTGAAGTGAAAAATGCTGCTTTTTTTCTCTCGTCACTTCAGATGGTGGTTTAAAACCTGTATTTTCTCTTTTTCTCTCGTCTTATGAAGATGGATGCATTCATATGAAGGTGTAACATTATTAACTTGCACTTTTCTCAACAAAGCATTCAGTTAAATTATGCAGATGCAAAGTAAAAACACAGCAAAGTTTTATTTCACACTGCACCGAGGGCTTTGATACAAGACACAGATAACCGTTGCTGATAGTTGAGCTGATGTCTTTTTATCTAATTTTATCTTCTATCTAAACAAACACTGCTGCTTTGTGTTATCTTATGCTGGCTGTTACTACCAATATATACTTTAAAAAGGAGTGTAAAATCTGTTTTACAGCCCAGAGCAAGACAACATTTAAAGCACTACTCTGTGTTTTAGGCTGTTTTACACACGTGATAGTCCGGTAGACTTTGTTTGAATTTGGACCAAAATTGCAATATTTGTTATATTTTCAGCTGGTGCGGTTTGTTTTCACATTGCATTATGTCAAACCAACCAAATTCTATAAAAAACCTGTTCACCCTCTCGCCTCTGGACGCGCTGAACCAATAACCACTGAAAGAAACAGCACAAAAACATCCGAAGAGGACATTGAGTGTCAAATTTTAGCGGGTGTAGGATTTCTCTTTGTCTTTGGTGAAAGACCACAAGCCATTGGACATTTGTTTTGGTTGCATTTACATAGGATGCCTTGTGCTATAGGCTGCTTCATGCTTTTGGAGTGGTCTCCAGTCTGCTTAGCGTTCACATATGCATTCAAACCGCAACAGAGTTTACAGTAACCAGTCCAAGACCTAGGTTTGTAGGCTAACTAGCTTGATTAATAGGGATAGTGTGAATGTACCCTTAAGTTTACTTCTGCTACAATGGTATTGAATCGTATATGCACGTTTCAGCAAGTCAAATGTAAGACTTAAAACCTGTGAACTCAGCTTTGTGCTTCTCACACTGCAGATTTTGCTCTCTACAGCTTAAACCCCCATAGTGCCAAGCTTAAAAGTTTTGTTTCATCACCTTAACTCGAATTGGTTGGCAGTAGAAATCAGCCAGTTGTAAAAATGTACATCATCCAGCCAACTGCTAATTCATTTGATAGAGGCAACAACGCTTAGTAGTTTAGCAGCTGGTTACCAGTAGCCTCAGCCGCCTCGAGTTACAGAACTCAATGAAGATGTTTCCAAGCAACTTAAACTTTTTCCTAATAGAAAAGTCCCATGAGAAAAGAAAAGTACATTAAACAGTTCTGCCTCGGCAAAGTTTAAGACCTGTGACTAACAAATTAAAGACCAACTTACATTTTTTAATGAATTTAAGACATTTTAAGATCTTAATTTTACACACACACACTTAATACTTTTTAAGATATTTTACAGCTGCCCAGACACCCTGTAAATATTTAACATCTATTACTGAAATAATCAACATACTCTGCTGAGTTGTATTTCTATTATAATTACATGTCAAGGCCAAATGCTGTAAATAAGAGTGAGATTTAAACCACAGCCTCATCACTGACCGGCCTGAATGAGCAGGAACTCCTTGGACTCTGTGCCCATCTCATTTGAGGCGGTGCAGTTATAGCTTCCAAAATCATTTTCAGACTCCGGTGTAATCTGGAGGGGATAAGAAAATAGAGCAGTGAACATATGAAGGGAAGCATGGCTAAACAGATGAACAAACTTATGTGTCGAACGCCATGAAGGTGACCTTTGTGTTTGTCCATCAGAATAGCCTATTTTCATGTGTTGCTGTGAGCCTTCATGCTGCTGAATTATTTATGGATTTTTTTTCCCCCCCACAATGAGGCTAGAAGAAAACCCCCCTCACTTCTTAGTCTATGCTCATGAAATCTTGATGACACAAGGTGATGGGGGGTCTGGGATGTGTCTGTGGACGTGGAAAAAACTTTATGCATACATTATGTATGTTTACGTTGCAAAGTGTACTTTAAAGTCAGTACCTGTAGGTAGCTGGATAAAGGAGTTCTGAAGATTTTGATGTTGGTGGTATTTGAGTTTGGAAGCTGCAGTCCATCTCTGAGCCAAACAATTGACACATCTGTGGGAAAAGCCTTGACCTCGCAGCTGATGTTGACCGGGTTTCCCTCCCAGGTGTAAACCGCAACTGTTCCGTGGATCTTAGGTGTATCTAGGAGTTAAGAATGTGATTCAGAAAACTCTTTCAAACAGCTGAAAATATTCCTTAACTTGTGCATCGTTCTGGTTTGAAGTTCATACACATTCATTATGGGGCTTTTAATGATTTATTTAATTTTGTAGTGTGACTATTTAAATTTCATCACATTTCTGAGCAGAATCTATTTAAATTAGTTGGTTTGTTTGCGGCAGAGAGGCACCATTCAAGCATACTCCAAAAGATTTCACAGGGTTAAAGTTGGGGTGTGACCCTCGGCTTCCTTTATCCATTCTAGTTTCAGTTTTTATAAGTATTTGGGATACCAGTCGTTTTACAACACCCAGTTGAGTCAAAGTATCGCCCATCTGACCCAAACTGTCACCTTTTAGGTGAAAGGTGGTCAGGGTGTTCAAAATAACAGGATCTCCTCAGATTTAGGTCCATCAAATACTGGAAGCTGCTAGAACACCAGTGTCCTGGTCAACAGTGAGTCCAATGTTAGTTCACCAAGAACTGAGAGGGTCCCAAACAAAATAGAGGCCCCTACTCAAAGTTTACATCCTTCAATGACAACTGAGTTTCGAAAAGTTCTATGATCAGAGGAGACACAAACTTGATTTATCTATATGAACCAAAAAGTATGTTTGCAGCATTCAAGTTGAGGCTTTAAAACCTAAGAGCTATGTACCAAATGTCGAGCTCAGCGGTGGCAGCATTGCCAGAGGATGGAGCAATGAAGAACAAGGAGTACCTCCAATAAACAGCTCCCTGGTTGAAACTTAGACACACTTTGGTTTTCTAACAAATCAGTATAGAACAATGATCCCAAATGGAAATCAAAACTGGCAGGAAAGGATACAGATTCCAGACATTAGGCTTTCTGCAATGATGCTGACCTCAACCCTGCAGAAAGTGTGTAGACTGTGGTTGTTATCCTGACAACCTGAGTCAGGTTATTATCCTGACCCAGGATAACAACCAATTTAAATAAACTCTATGTTCACCTTGAAACTTGCAGATAGCTACAAAATGTTGCAGTCAAGGTGGCTCTTACTAAGGAATATAGTTTAGATTTATGGCCTGAGCCAGACTCAAATGTGACAAAAAGTTCAGGCCGGGTTGGGTCAGTGTTATTTGCTTACCTGCAATCCATACAGCACAAAGAAAAACAAACAATATGAAGCTGTTTTAATCTGCCTATAGTCTAGAGTAGATAGCTTAACTTGCTGAGGAAATAAACACAATAAGGAGGGTGTAGAAGTTAATCAGATTGTAACAAGCACAGAAAACCGCATGCACACACAGCTCAGCCCTGCTCTGTTTGAGCAGCAGTGGAGATGGGATCCTGCAAATCACACATCCCAGATGATTTGCACTTGAGTATTTGAACTTGACTCACCCTGAGGTTATAACAAACGACAAGTTGTAACTGGAAGATGTTAATCACAAGCTATAAATGGGACACTGGTTACACTGCTTATCTAAATGGTCTACAAACAGAAGCAGTAAAATCGTAATTTACAAAATTAGGCATAGGTCTATAAGTAAAGTTAATAAATCAGGTTGGATTGGGCTCAGACAAATTGCCTACAGATTTGGGTTGGATTGGATACTAAGGAACGTGTACTCACATACTAGCCAGCCTGTATGCAGAATTTTGACTCTCTGTAAATTACAGATGATTCCCCAATAGTTTAAAATTTGTTCTGATTAGACAACAATCAATTCCATAGGATTGATTGTTGTCTAATCAGAACAAATTTAAAACAATAATGGCTCAAATAAATAATTAAAAGCCCAAAACATCCACAATATTCATGCCCATTGTGACTGTAGGTTCATCTAAACCTAACCCTCAGGAACCGTACTTATTTTCCAGATAAGTTTAAGACAATGCAATACTCACAGCGGACCTCCAGATAAGCAGTCTGTTCATCCTCTCCGATGGCACTGCGAGCTGTGCAGAGATACTGACCAGCATCTGTATACTTGACATACTTCAGAGTGAGGGAGGACACACGAGCATCACTCCTTACTACTACATTTCCATCTGGGCTCTAAATGGTAGCAGTAAAAGGTTTGGTGGAAGGGGGGGAAAAAACAAAAAAAAAAACAATAGGACTTCATTAATGGTTGTATTGCATTGTCATGTTGAATAATTTTGCAGAAGGATGTTTGTAACCTGAAATGGAAAAAGAAAAGTAAGCCAGTCTTTAATAAAAAGAGTGGACATTAACTTAAGGAAGGAGGCGAACAGCGCTCGATAAAGACGAGGAAACATGGGGACGCTGATGACGAGGCAGGAGAGCTGGTAAATAATAGATGGAAGACAGCATTAAGAACCATCTAGAGCTTTTCACATGGCAGCTACTAACTTGCGAAACATGCTGATGCACAACTGCAGACAGGGTGCTCCACGCTTGCACTTTTACACACTGGCTGACATATTTTTTTTTGTTTGTTACATCATCATCGTTTCCAACAATTTTTCTTTTATTTCCCCATTTGCTGACATTATTTGTGAAGTATCAGATATGTTATGAGGCAGCGATGTGTACATCTAGCACTGATGTTGTTGTGACTGTTTTAATCATTTGGTACTAAAACTGCCAGACTATAAGGTTTCTTCTTTCAAAGAGCTGTAGTGTAGCATATTACTGTAAAAAGTCCCATTAGCCACTTGAATTTCAGGATGATGGCCGTTTTTCAAGATGGCCACCATTTTGAGCTTTTTAAACCAATTAATGCCATAAAATGTTACCCATTTTCATGACTTGGATGAACTTTGTCAAATCATGTTTTCTTATTCATGCAACTTTAAAGTGATTATATGTAGAAAAATCAGCAATTGAGGACTTTGCTGTTTGTGAATCTCACACAGTCATCAACTAATCAAAGACAATGTGTGACAAAATGACAATCGTCTTGGCTGGCGCTAACTTCCGCAAATTTTTAAAATGTGTTTAGCGGTTTAGTATTAGTAGAGCTAAGATTCTTGTTTAATGAATTTATGGTTAGTGAACCCAACTTTTTGGCCACCACTGGCAATAACTACTGCTGATTTTAATACAAACGTATGTTCAACATTATAACCACAGTGGCCACTTTGAAAAAGTCCACCAGAAAAAGATAACTGCAGATCAAGAAAATATAAATGATTTCTATGGCTCAAAATATGTAGGTTGGGATTTGACACCAAACACATTCATCTATTTGGTGATTTTAGTGCAAACATGTATGTTCCATGACAACCATGGCGGCCCTCTTAAAAAATTACAAAAACTATTACTAGACATGAGTGATCAATGGGTCAAATTATGCATGATTTAACAAAAGTAATCTGTGATAATCATTGGTACATTTAGTACAAAATACATGATCCCTAATGACCATCTTGTAAAATGGCGGCCATCTTGAATTTTTCAGTAGCTTTTTTTTTCCTTTATTGAAAAAAAGCAAGACCCATTGAACATCTATGCCAAGTTAACGTCTTGTACCCGCATGTGAAAGATTTTTCTGAAATATTCAGTTATCTTCTGCACCAGTATTTTAGTGCTTTATTCATTTAAAAGACGAAAAAAAATTAAAACATAACATCCTTAACATAATCAGATCCACATCTACCAAAACCAAATAAATTCACTTTCTTTTTCTGCACACATTTATACGATGACATTATGCATCTGTTCCTTTAACAAGGTGCTAGACCTGAATATCTAAGCGTCTCTTACGGTTGCCTTCGTGGCTTTGATCCAAATTGAAAACAAAACAATGGCAGAATGCTTTTACACAGACTGAATTAGAGCCCAGGCTGGGAAGCCATTTAAGAGAAACAGTGTTAGTTTGTATTCAAATTGAACACACAAAACATGTCTAGGGCATTTATTATGCATAGAGGGTAGCGGGAGCAGGGAGACACTTACATAACACACACTACCCTTTTCTTCTGACCCCTGTACAGATAGCTATCTCAGTCGACCCCTGTGGTGCTGTTTTCGATTGCTGCATTTATACAACATGCCACACTGCATCTAAGCATTAGCGCCTACTTGAAAGAAAGCTTTAGGTATGGATGGGCTTTTTTTGGGGACACTAAAGTCTCTGACGTAATTTATAAAGAAGCAAAGTGTGTGAGAGATCCCAGAAATGTGGAACGCTTTTATATATTTATCAACATTTTGGTAAATGGAATTATTAAGAAAAATCTCAGCTAATTTAGTTAATTTGATTGAAAAACCTAAAACTTCTCCTGATTCATTACACACAGTAAGACATATTTTCTTTTCTTTTAATTTGGATAATTGTATCTTACAGCACATGAAAACCCAACATTCAGTTTCTCTGGAATTACATGAAAAAAGAAAGACTGATAAAAATGCTGTGTTATGCTCGACACAATCATCTTTTAAATTGTCAGTTGTCAAGTAGACGGTAATCAACACCCTGAACAAGTAGGGTGTGCCACAAAAATAACTGCTAAAGCAGCTGGCTGTTCACAAAGTGCTGTGACAAAGACTATTGATGGAAAGTTTAGTGGAAGAAAAAACTTAGTAAAAGGCATAGAGTCCTTAATGCGATATGGGCCAAAATCATAGTATTGAAAGAACTCATGGGCCAAAATCATAGTATTGAAAGAACTCATGGGCCACAAATATGATTTTCTTTTCTGTTCTTTTATTTTATTGAAAGGATTAACAACTTTAACAGTTGTTATTTTTTCCCAAAAATAAACTAAATGAGCAATATTTTAATTAAATGGACATAGATGTCTAGACAAGGAATATGCCAATTGCTTTAGATCTTAAAATATAAAAAACATTTTGTATGTCTTACATATTACATATATATTCTTTTTTAAAATGTTTGCCTTTTTTAAGGCTTTATAGTTAGTGTTCGGATAGTAATCTCACAATCTTTCAGTAACACATAATTATCAAGTGATATTTTAAAATTTCCTATCAACTTTAAACATTTTTTAACTCAAAAACACGACGGGCCGCTGGCTGAATGACTGCCCTATCGCCCAACCACCGGGCTTAGCATGTTTTCTGGGGAAGACCTTGTAAAACGTGACAAATTTTAGCTGTATTTGACATAGACAGCTTCTTGGTTGTGCTATAAAATGGCAGAATGTGCCTGAAAAATACATAATACTTTAAAGCAAAAAAGCCATCAATCATATAAGAAACACTTTGCATTGTACATAATATTTTCCATTAACATTTGTTTAATTGGAATCTGCATCTTTTTTTCAAATGTCTTGCTCTTTGGACATTTTGCCCACTGTAAATTTCTGGGATATTCGCAAGAAAAATCATTTAATTAAAACTAATTAATTACACAATATTCTAATCTAATTTTACTAAAAAAAAAAAAAAAAAAAGCAAAAACATAATTTTTGGTTTTCATGAGCTGTAAGCCATATTAATCAAGATTAACAGTAATAATAAAATACATCACCATGTGTAATAAATCTTTACTGTGCATGTTCCACTGCTTGATTTTTAACAACTGGCATAAATTAACTTTTCATATAACGCTCTTGAGATGTTATACAAAAAGCAGAAGCTTTTTAAAAAGATTAATCTAAATCAGATGGAGGAAAAAAAACAGACTTCAGCATCCTTTACTAATAAAGTCAAACTGCCAGCAGAGTATGACAAGTAATAATTCTTCTTCTCAAACCAAAGAGCGACTTTGAGGAACCTCGGAGCACAAAATTGACACTACATACAGGACAAGTTAAACTCATGTCTCATCAAATATAAAATAGGCTGGCATACAAATGTACCTTCCACCTGCACGGCTTATTAAACGAACACACTCAGTATTCTCCCAGTGCTTCCAAGCCTTCCCTCCCGTGTGATTTGTAATTGGATGTCTTGCAGAGAGACACACTGATCATCTCAGAGCGCAGGTGAACTAAAAAAGCATATCATTATGTCGGAAAGTGAAAATTATTATTGCCTCATCCATTAATGAAATCTAGAGAGCTCATGACTAGAAACCACATGTGTTGCAAAAAGGCCACCAGGATGTCTTTTTTTTAGATTTCACAAAAATATGTTTAATACGGACAAATGTATGTATCTATATGAATAAACCTGGTGTAATTCGTCGGGCATATGCATTTGTTTCTGAAAGAGATCTTTTTCTTAGTCTTATGTAACTGGGGGTGAATTTTTTTTCAGGTTTTTAGAGTTTCCTGTTGTTTTATTTTTTTTCGAATAACCGCCTAATTACAGAACCAGATGGCCAGGATGAGTCATTCATTTTTGTACTGGGAAAAAATAAAAATTTGAGTCAGTTTTTGCACAACTTTTTATCGGTGATGCAAACGTGTTCTGACACTGTTGGCAACCACTGCTCACACACACCTGAAGAGGGATGCAACCCCCTCCCTCATCAGAGGTGAGCTGTAAATATCTAAAAGTTGTACCTGTCAAATTACATTTCATATTAACATTCAACCTGACAAAATATTGGCATTATTTGCAAACTCTGAGCATTAACACATATCAGATTTCCAAGACTATATTAAATTCTCTTCATTTGAAACATCTGTGGAGGTAAAAATAGCGAGCCTATTTCAGGACCCAAAATGATCTGAAAGTACAGCACTGATGTCAAAGTGAAATTATAAATAACTGTGGTAACTTTAATATTCAGCATTGCACATAAAGCAGGGGATCAGTGACGTACTTAGCGAAAAGAGAAGATGAATCTGAAGCAGTTCTGATCATTTCACTCAGTGCTGCGGATGGCACAGAAATGACCGAGATTTTCTCACTAATTTTCACACATATGGAGAACACATATTTGATGGAGAAGTATTGTAAGTGTCAGAGGGCTGCTCTTTTCTTCAGAGCCAATTTTTAAATTTTATTGACTGGTGGTCCTTTGTTCATTTCAACTTTTTCAACCCCCAAAAAGTCTGATCTACATACTACATGAGGATGGCAGTAATTTTGGAAGATGTACATTTGGAGCGGTTGCATGAAAAGGAAAAGATGTGGAAGAGAGGTTACCTCTGGATCATGAATGTCTGCCATTATGCCATTTCTGACATAAAAAAAAAAAAATTGCAAAAAAATTTGGTTCATCAGATATATCTGAACAAAATTATTTAGCTATTTAAAAAAAAAAAAATAAAATTATGTTTGAGAAGAAAAAGTCAGGTTTAAAAAGAAATAACCACTGTTTAATGTGCCTCGCAAAAGTATTCACATCCCTTTAACTTTCACACATTTTGTAATGTTAAAACCACTAACCTAATTATATTTTACTGTGATTTTATGCGATAGATCTCAGGAAGCACAAAATTGTCATAATAGGAAAATGTTCAAATATTTAATAATTTTATTAAAATTTTATTTAAAATTTTTAACACATATCTGAGATAACACTCCAGTTGCTAGCTTTAGCTTTAGCCGTCGTTCCATTAAGTCCAATCAAGTTCATTGTCGGAAAAACCTCCAACCAGCAGTATCATGCTGCCATATTGGTGGCAGCATGATACTGTCACCAATATGTTTCAAAGTAGGGATTGTATTTTGTTAAACACAATCTTTAAGTAATATAAAAAAAACTTTATATTGCTTAAATTCTTTTGGCATTAAGCAATATATAAAAAATAAATAAATAAATAAATTTTTCTATTCCATCCCAGTTATTTACTACACTGTGTAAGCTTATCACATTAAGTCTGGATAAAACACACTAAAGTTTGTGATTCTAACAACTCAAAACGTGAGCGAATTGAAGGTATATAAATACTTTTCCAAAGCAACGATTGCGCTAAAAATGTTCCGGTCGAACTGGTAGAAGCAGAATTCCACCAGCACTACTTTCTCTACTGCATCATTCTCAGCGTTTTATACTCTCGTTGACCCTTATTTGATCAAGAATTTTGATCTGCATCCATTCGGAATTGAATTAGACTTCCCTGACGTGAATGATGGATGGGTGGAGGAAAAAGCCATGCATTTAGAATACCTTGTGCTGCTCAGGCCGAGTCCATGATGCCTGCAGAGGACAGAGAAACAACAGACAGAAGGCAAAGCAATTCTTAGAAGGTAATGCTCATCCTCTCAAGAATGGGATGCAGCACATTGCATACAAGTATTAAATGTCCCAATTATTTACCTTGCATCCAAAGGGCCTGGTCTGGATATCTGATTTCGTTAAAGCCTGCAGCTGCTGTCTTTTTTTGTATTTTGTTCTTTTTTCTTTCACGGTGAGAAATTTTGTAACTGGAGAATTTAGTGAATTTTATGACATTTGCACACCAAAACAAGGTAGGTCTATTGGAATCATGAAAGGCCTTTTTTCCCAGATAAGAGGGTCCTTTAGTTTATCAGGAGGATGTGATTCAATACAAGGCAACAACAGAGATAGGACAGTCTTTTTTGGTAAAGGAGATACAGCAATTATCGACTCGCAATCCATTTTAGTCCAGTCCTGCTGTCTTTATTTGTTAAAAGCCTCTTCTCTGCACCAAGGCACAACGGTTAGCAAGCTCATCATTGAAGTCACCGAACAACACTTTTGGGCTTTTCAATAAGCGATGAAGGATTGAAAAAAGAGGCAATTTCATTGGAAGGTCTTCCAGAAAATAAATCTGTGCCTGCAAGAGTTCTCCAAGTAGCATTTTTCTCCCCTGGTAACAAGCTTTGTTCTCCAAAAAAACAAAAGGATGACAGCTCCCTTTGTCACATATTTAAGCCGCAAAACAAAATATTTTCTTTTCATTTGTAAATGATACAATTAAAAATGAAATATAACCCACGCTGCTTTAGAAGTTTTTCTTCAACTTTGAAGAACCACTGCTTAGTTGGCGTGCTCACGTCTTTGGGAAATTAAATGCAATTGTTCAAAAAGCTAATTTGTTTTGAGATCTGGCATGGATTTTACATATTTTCAACAGCTATAAAGCTCAAACATTCTCTGTAAAGCTGTTCCTATAATTTCTAAAGCATTCAAGGCAATGTCAGACCGTTGTTTTCTCCAGCTGTGTGGGAAGAGGGGTAGTGGCGCCCCTGCTCCATTTGTTGCTGTGCACTGCCGGTCAGCTGGATGAAAAAAAAATATAATTTTCCCCTCCTCTTATGAGTTTGAGAAAATTGAGTGAAAACTAACAACGCTATACATCAATATTGAAATTAGAGATAAGACGGACTGCCGACAGCCCAACTAATTGACCACATATACTTGTGTTGCTCTATAAAAAGCAAACGAGTATAACAAAACATATTCAAAACTACTTTGATTTTGTATGTTAGTGGTGGGCATTTATTGTATGGTTTATCATTTATTGAGATAAATTATGAGAATTTTGATTTATCATTGTCACAATAAATTCCAATTCATTACTTAAAGTCTATGTTGTCTGGATTGTTAGTTTTACTATTGTCTCTACTGTTTGTTCAATAAGAATGTCAATAAATATAATTAAAGGCACTTAATGTAGGTAGCCTAGTGATGCAAATCACAGTTTTTATGTGACTGGTGTTCTGAAGAATCATATTAGAAATGAGAATGTTTTTCAATAGCAGTATTAGTGTTTGTGCTTTTTAGGGAGCTACACTAAAAAGCACAAACGAAGAAATAGTTCTTACTGTCACTATAGTAACACAAAACGCAAAACATTGTGACAAAACTTTAAGACTGTCGCCCTCCCCTACTGTATGTCTAGTTATTAAATTTTGTTTTTATTTCATGAAATAAAATCAAAGTACATTTATGTTAAAATGGGGCTAATGAATAACTTTTCACAGCTGATTGAATTTCTTATGATGCACAAAGCATGTCATTTGAAACGGCAAATAATACATTTAACAAACTTAAATACTTCTCTCTAAAAAATTAACAAATATGAAAAGATTTGCCCCCAGTCTGCAGGAGGAATATGTAAAACACCCTGTATTGATACTGATCATTTTTAGCAAGATTCTGAGAGCTTTTTGTCTGGAATACAATTCTTAGACTCTTCCTCGGAAGGAAGAAGAAGAGATGTTGCTTTTGAAAGAACATAAATGGCCTCAAGACACTTCAGCCAGGAAAGAAGGGTATTAAAATTTTGACTGAATTTCACTGCAATCCTATTAGCTCAAAGAAATTGACAAAGTGGCAACACGTTAAACTGTCAAACCAGACCATTCTGAAAACTGTAAGCATCTGACTTAGCGTTAGCTGCAGGTGGAGCTAGTGGAGTCGCCAGGTGGGAGATTTAACTGGAGTTTGTCCTTTCTGCTTGTTGTACAGAGATAAACAGCCATCTTTTTTCATGGGAGGAGACATGAAATGTTTAGCACTAGTGCTTCTAACAAAAAAGGTAATTTAGTCACATGTGCAATCAATATTCGCTGAGTCTTTCATTAAGACATTAATTATGACACCAAGTTTATTTTTTACAGCTGTGTGAACAATTGCACATTTCTGTTTTCAAATTTTAAATTTTTTGTAATGCAAAAATTCCATGATCGTCAGCATCTTTGCACTCCTCTAACATACATCCAATAAATTACAGAGTTATATCACATCTGGGCGGATAAAGTCTCAAAAACAGCACAGACTTTTCGAACCAGTGTAGACAACATGCTACATCCAATTAAAATCACAACACTGAAAGAACTCCACGAGACAGAAAGCCTTTGCGGACAGCATGCTCTGTGGTGATGCTGACGAGAAAATGTTAAGCATGTCAATGAGATGTGATGCCCTACAAAGCAGGAACACACACACACACAAAAAAAAAACATTATTTAGATGCAACAAGCAGAGTGATAAACAGCTATTTCATCAGATGCAGTGGCGAGAAAATGCAAGAGGAAATGGAAGCAATCCACTGGAATAATAATGGGGCAAAACAGTGAATCAAACCATCAATATTCACATCTAAAAGCACTTCTTCATCATCGTTAGTGCCTCCGCAGAAGGCTTTTAAAAGACTTAGAGCGTGTTTCAACTCGACCGGCTTTACATTAGCAAATTCCTTTAATATCCTTGACAATCGGCACCCTTTTTTCAGTGCCAAGATAAAGACGGTAAATACTTATGCGCAGAGTTTTATGCAAAGCTGACCGTTCATTATTAAGTGTGGCGTTTTGGCCACGTATTATCCGAGCGCCGCCAAAGAGCGGTTGCCCAATTAAAACGAGCGGCTTGACGGCGTGGAACGTCGCCTCTTCGTCAGCGTAAGCGGTAAGCGAGCTGACGAGCAGCCGGCGTCATATCGGTGACGGGTGCTTATCTGAGACAGAAAAAGGACGAGGAGAGGACACCTACCGCAATCACTTCAAGGAGGAAACACCAAGAACAATGTGCTGCCGGCACCCAGGAGAGTTATCAGGGTTTTTATATATTTTTTCTTCTCCAGCCCATTGTTACTCCCTTCCACAGACAATAATCCTCCTTCTGTTCTCACTCAAACTGTAATGTCAGCGGGAAAAAAGAAAACGGCGACTAGTGCAAATAATTTAGACACGTTAGTAGAACCTTGACTGTGTTGTTGTTGTGTTTTGTTTTTTTTTTAAACTAAAACATCTGATTAAGCTTTCTGTCATTGTCCTGAACCATTTATATATGCTGAGCCTTGGAACATTTCTATTGTTTCAGGACAAAATGAGCTGCAGCCACCCTTACATCACATCTCATTACACCTGACCTGGCATGTTAATAACAAGGAGCCGGAACAGTCTAGCCCTCTGTTTCAGCTGGAAACACTCAAACAAAAAGTACAAGTTTCTTCACACATCTTACTACTGATAAAATTCCCTCAATTGTCTTTTTAGCATCCAAAAAAAAACAGCAATTGAAAAGCCGAGGAACTAATTAATAGTGCTTAACTTGATTTTGCAAAAAGGAAAGGAAAAGAAAAATATATATATAAAATTTTCTGACATAAAGCGGTGCTAAGCACACGCACTGATAGCTATTAGCTGCTTTTAAGTTTTATAAATATTGCAATTTTCCTGCATCTTTCCGCTTTTATGACCCAGAATACGTTCTGATAATTGCAGCTTGAAAACACAGCATCAAGGAAAAATATTTAATATGTATTCAAATAAGCCAAAACATTCATTATGTAGATAATGTACAAAGCGTGAATAAAAACTCCATTTACATTTTTCAGTTATTAAACAGGCGTACTTATCTAATACGACTTGCAGCAAAAGCTTTCAAAGGATCGGGAGACCCAAATACTACGTGTGAAGTTGATTAAAGTTTTTTTTTATTATTGCTTTTAATAAATATATTACCACTTAACTTTGATAGCAGCATAAACAAAAGCAAAACCATCCTCAGATAAGCTCTGATTGAACTCTGAAATGTAACTAAGCTGGTAAACTCCCACAAGTCCACATGTTTTTTCGTTTTTTTTTTTTAACATGGTTCTTTTATCCTCTTTCACTCGGTGAACAGAACAACAGTAATCCTCAATTCTCACACTGTGCTTCTTCTTAAACGGCTGTGGGACAATGCTTTTTTTTCGCCTACATCTCGAGTGGGTTACCATTGGTTTCTTACGCTAACCTTTGAATTCCAAGCAGAAAAGGAAGCGACTCGAATGAAGACGTGTCACATTTACTATATGTCAGATCTGCATTCAGTAGGGGAGGCAAATGTGAGGTGGGTCTTCCAATAAATATGCAACAAGTGAGTTATTTTGTTTATTGAATTAGTTATTAATAAAGCAAACTGTGTCTACACAGGCTTTAAGTATAGTTAAGCCCAAAATTACTCATGACTCTGGCAGATTTAGTTATATATCATTGGCATTCAACCAAGACGTTTTGTTTCTGGTAAGAAAAGGAGAGAGTGTTCTGTTGAAATTGCATTAAAACAAGTGACACCTTTATAATCACATTTGATCAAAACCAGCATGCAAAGTTATTTCGAGCCTCTGCAAAAATCAATTAGAATATGTTCTTTGGAATTACAGAAATCAAATCCTTATTATTGCTGAGTTTTATCAAAATGTTGAAAACTTCTTGGAAAATTTGAAAGATAATACTTTAAATCTAAATCTGCTAAAGCAAAAGAATAATTATGGTCTACAGGCGCATCTCAATGAACTAGAATATTATCATGGTTATTTTATTTTAGTACTTCAGAAAGTGAAACTTATACATTATGTAGATTAATTGCAGAAAGTGATATATTGCCAGAGTTTATTAATCTTTTCATTTGATTCATAAAAGCACTTTAAAACACTGAAATAAGGAGATTAAAGTGCATAGCAATAAAACCATGAAACCTGGCCTTAACTATTAAATGTGATTTGCTTCACAGCCCCCTAAGCATGCGATTATCCCTGTTGCTTGTGCAACTTCTTCCAAATTCAAATAAATTTCTACTTGAAACTTTCCATTAATACGCTCAGGAGACCAAACACTGAACAGCTAGCTTGTTTAGTGGCTTGAACTCCCTGGAAATGTCTGGACAACTGCCATGTCAGTAGTCTTCACCACATATTTCTGTGATAAAACTCAGTTTTATTAGTAGTTGAGATCTAATTATTTAAAATTAAGATAAGAAAACACTTAAAATACTTAGTTCTGAGCATTGCCAATACACGAAATGAAGGAACTTAATATTTTTCTGATTTATGCAGATGTACCCATATGTTGTACTCAAACCTGAAAAGAGTACAACGACATTGTCAAAGACATTGAAAACAGCTTTCAGGTGACATTATTGCTCAATATTGTGACTTATGGTATTGTTTTTTTACACAAAGGTATCGTACTGTGAGAATATCATACTGGCACATTCTTATTTTTACACAGAGTAGTTGCTAAGTGACCACCAAACAAGAAAAAAGTGCAACATCTACAGTACAAAAGATTGGACTCAGTCAGGTTTTTGTGAAATCACAAGTTTTCAGACATTGGAACAGAAAACAAAGTATAAAACTACTCACTAACCAAGATGTCTACGGAAAATATAATCTCCAACAAGCAGTTCTGCTAGATCAGAATGCTAATGATGTTCAACTCTTCAACCAGAAATTACAGCATCTGACCACTTAGAGAGAGAGCAAGAGAACACCAAAGAACTAAAGACACTTTCAGATTAACTGCTAATTAATTCAGGTTATTAATCAGCATCACACATCTAAAAACACAGCGCAGGATCTTTGCTGGTTCTCTGACCAAAATGAAAAATCTCACCTCAATTATGGTAATGAAACATGCTTCCTGTCACTTCATCATGCTTGTCCCAAATAGCATTTGGAACATTTGTCGCACTGATCCCAGATGAAATGCAGCTGTTGTATGGTCATTACAGACAGACACATTGGACGGACAAACTGAACAGGACAGCGAAACAATTAGCAGCCGTTTCCTCGCACAGCCAAAAGCCCGCCACAGGAACAGTTTGTTTTATCAGACCTACAAAGAGGCGATTCAATAAGGCTGCTAATCATTTTTTTTTTTAAAGACAGCTGTGAAGAGATGCCACAGATACCCAAGCATACTGTACTCTACAGCACAAATCACACTGCCACCACCACACAGCTGGCTGTCAGCTGATGTGTCATGTAAAAGCCCGACACGGGCGGACGCAAAATGAAAAACGGACAGGGCGACGCTCATTGTACATTTAAAAAGTAAACTGTTTGCAGAGCTCTGCGACTCCACAGCTTTCTGAAACGATCACTTTTGTGACACGAGCTCTGAATTATTCGTGGCCCGTAATGAGTCTCTCCTCGTCCGTTATCGCTGCGAGACGATGGGAAGCTAAGTCAAACTAGCGACAGCTGAGGACGTGGACATGCACCAGCTGGGAGATGCGTTCTCCACACATGCTCCTCCTGGGAGCCTGACTGTGGGGAAAACAAGTCCGAAGTATGAGCCGTTACTCAGCGGCGCGTCCATGTGCGCGGGGTGTGTAGGTGCGTCGTGGTGTGCGTCATATGGTGGAAGTGTGTTTTGCACTTTCCGAGCAAGGCTCCGATCAAAGTATGTATTTTTAAATATCCAACAGACTTGACAGGTGGCTGCATTTGTGTGGACGGTATAATGCAAATCTGCCGGATTTGAAAGCGACCAGATTTCATGGTTAAAAACCAATATTTTTTAAAGTACGTTTGCAGAGGGTAAAGGGCTGATATTTTAAAAGACATACTTTAATTGGAGCGTCTTTAAATCAGGATTTTCAAGCGATACCGACATCTGTGTTAAGACAATCTACATTGTTATGAAAAACGACACAGACCGAGCTCGGCTTGAGACCAGGCAACCTCATGCTGTGATGGAAAGTTTGAAAATGATCAAGCAAAAAGAAAGCAACACAGAAATGATGTCTTCCCTTCTTTTTCTTTTTTTTTTAGTATATTATTCGACAAATTTTCATTTGATCTTGTGAAACGAGCTCTCTGTGCTTTCTATCACAAGATCAGTGAAGTTTTCAGGCCACATTTAGGAAAACATGCAGCAGTCAAATCAATTTCATGAACCCTGATGAGATCATTCCCTTTGGGGAGGTTTTTCAGGTGGAGGGGGAAATTTTCAAGAAGCAACTGGAAGTTTTTTGAAACATAGAAGGTCGATTGGGTTTCAGTAGAGTTTTTGTTGTCGCTGAAGACATATTTTTACACACTACTCCGGGACATTTCTGTGCTACGCGGATTTCATACCTGATAGATCCTGTTTAGATGTGCCTGTAGGGAGAAAATGTAGCGTATGTAATGGACCGGCTCCAAAATTACTCTATGAACTGAAGCATATCTCTGGAGCATATAACCCCCTTTTTTTCATTTATTTATTTCTCGACTGCAGTGAGTCACCAAACACCTTGAAAGAAGTAAGCCATGTGGACAATAGATGTATGAGAATACCCCATGGGGGTATTCGCTGCTTTTGATGGTTTAGCCATGTAATAATGTGAAAAATATTACAGATGAAAACATTCAGGAGATTCAGGATGTGATGAAAGATTAAGAAGCTGGCCCTCGTAAACGAGTCTGAAATATGGCGGCAGAATGTCCAGCGATACTGTAGCTTCGTAATTGAAAAGTATTTCAATCACTGACATGAGCACAAAATGGCAATAGTGATTGAAAGTACAAAACACACATATGCTGAGTCAAGTGCTCATTGTAGCAAATAAGAAACTAATTTCATGCTTACTTTGGGGAGTGGTATAATTGAGTTCAGCAGATTGTTTTCCCTGCAACTGGGGGACATTTGTCTCAAATGTAAAGAGTCTTGCAGAAGTATTCATATTCTGGTTGAATTACAAAGCAGTGCACAGTTATGACACTATTGGGACAATAAAACACTGTTGTCAAAAGTGTGTATGTAATCAATTCACCTGAGTCATTACCTCCTGGGAGTCTTATGGAGAATGTCTTCAACAGCTTTGCATATCAAGACTATAACTTTTTATGGATCTTTGTAAATAGTCTCAAGTTTAATTAGATGGCATGCAGATGTTTTTATCTGAACTTTTCCATTGCAGCTCCGGCTGTATTGTTAGGGTTAGGGTTTTTCCTATTGGATGATGATGAACCTCTGCCCCTATAAGAGTCTTTTTGTGCCTTTTATAAATTTTATTCCAGATCTGGCCTGTATTTAGCTCCACCTATCTCACCATCAACTCTGACTAATCTTCCTGACCCTGCTAAAGTAAAGCTTCCTTATGATGTTATGCCGGCTTGCGGCCAACTCCAAATAGGACTTTTTCATGACTTCCTTTCAGCAATGACTTACTTTAAAGCTCTGTTGCACAGATTTGGCCAGATTTGCAGAGTGCTTGTCAACAGATTCTCCCACCTTAGCTGGTGATTTCGACAGTTATTTACAAGCTCTTCACAGCTTCTCCAATTAAAATTCTCCTTCCCCTGCCAGTAAGTATAGGTGGATGGCCATGTCTCGATAGGTTTGAGCCAAACTCTTCCCATAATCAGAGACTGAACAGAGCTTTGTGCAATCTTCAAAGCTAAGGCTATTAATTTACAAAATAACCCTGCAGTAAATTTCTCCACAACTTTCTCCCTTTCAGTGCTGCTCGGTCTTCATGATGCTTCTTGTCCACTATTGTTCTCCAACAAACCTTTGAGCTGGATTTATACCGAGATGAAATTATTTAGAATAGAAAGATAAATACAAAAGCAACAGATTCTTATTTGTAAAATTGCAGAATACTGTTCCTATATCACAATTATGCACCGCTTTGTGTTGGTCCATCACATCAAATAAATTGTGAATTATACACATTAAAGTTTGTGATGCAAAAAATTTTTCAAGAGGTATGAATACTTTTGCCAGGTCTTATAAAGGCACTGAGTTTCACCAAACGATGCACTGAGCCATTCAAAACTAGCTACTGATTTAAGATTTAAAAACCCAGTGAAGAAGATGTAAACCTAGTGAAAGCACCCGGTAATGAATTTCCAAGTCCCCCATCTGCACCAAATCAATACATCATTTCAAAGTAGGTTAAAGGTACTCAATTCTTCTTCTGAAAACACCTGTTGCCTACAGGTTTGTGTTTCTCCCTGGTGGTTACCGCTCAATGTTCCAATTCTACATAATCCATCAAAAATAAAGTATGCTAAAGAAAGTAAATATGCATTTTTCATAATTCTGTTCACACTGGAAAACACATAGGATGTACCTTTACGAGCACAAAGCTAAAACATTCAAAACAGGCTAGACTAGATAGACTAAATGTTTTAATTCCCCATGTTTAATTGTTGGCTCACTTATTAAAATTATAGTGGATTTAACTTAAATCAAATCTGACTTTACCTGGTCTCCTTCGGTGAAGACTTGTTCACCGTAGCTCCAGCTGATGGTTGGAGTCGGATCTCCAGATGCTTCACAAGTCACAGTTACCTGCTCTTCCGTCTCTGAAGCGGTCCGGTTCACTATGTATGTGATCTTCGGTTTAACTGGAGATAAATAAACCTTAAGGTTAACATCCGCATATTTTAGCTGGGTGGTTTGCAGCATAAATAAATACACTTGATAGTAGGGAGCAGGAATTAAAAAGTAGCTGAAAAATGTAAAGATTCTTAAAAAATTTAAACAAAATAAGTTGGATATTGTCCATGTGCAGCAGTGGAATAAATGTCTGAATTTAAATATACAGTGCCCCTGAAAATACAGCACAAAACCAAACTACTTCATTTAATAATGGAAATGGGATTATCCTTCTGAGTAAAACATTTAATCTTTTGCTTAAGAGAACAGACAATTAAAAAAAAAAAAGAATGAATCATGGTTAAATAATGCAAACCAAGAGCTACTTCAGTTCTAATTGTATTTATTCAGGGACTGTAGGAGCTCAAACTGATTTATTTCCAATTTTAAATGCAATCTTATTACAATAACACCAAGTCTTTCAAAGCAAGGTAAGGCTTTCTGGATTTGCTAGTGGTTTGGAATTCTGAATACAGCTAAGTATAATGTCTGGCTCCAACTATTCAATGTACTATCTTACTTCTAAACACATCAATAAAACTCACAACAAATCCAGGCCTATAGTAAACTTATTCATGATGGCCAAAAAACTAACAGAAAAACAGAGATCTTTAGATAAAGTTTTCATATCCTTTTTTAAATGTTTAAAATATAGTAATTGTGCTTTCAGAAACGGAGGCTTAAACTTTGTATATACTTTTTCACTTTGTTGCATTACAACCGCAAACTTCATTGTCTTTCAGTGGGATTTTATGATTGGTCAGCACAAAGTGGTGTAGGACAGTAAAGGAAAATAAAATTGATAAGTGATTGAAGTTTTAAGAAATGAAAAAACTGAAAAGTACTGTGTGCATTTGCTGTAATAACAGCTTTTGCTGGAAGTACAGTCTTTGGAGTCTTTGGAGTCGTCTCTTCAACAGTTTTATACTTGCTTGCCCATTCTCAAAAAAAAAAAAACCTCAGTCAGACTAGATTGAATGCATTTGTGGAAAAGTCACTTTAAAGCCTTGTAACAGACAAGGAGGGTCATGCTTTGATCTAAACTTTTCCATTATAGCTCTTTAGATGACATATAAAGGCAGCTGATTCCACTGGATTTTATTAAAGGGTAACAAAGTAAGAAGGAGCTGAATAGAAATACAATTTGACAACATTGTATCATGTTCCCAACTGTACAATGCTTTGCATCGGTCTGTTATATGAAATCTCATAAATTGAAGTTTTTAGTTTTAACTTGACAATGTTGAAAAGGTAAAGAGGTCAAGAATGTACAGTAATGCATGCTTACATTTGAGACGGATTATAATGGTCTGTATTATTTTATGCAGGTTCAGATGATCAAGGATTCCTGGAAAGTTATTCTGCTCCACATTTTATGAAGGATTATTATCAAATTAAACACTGTAAAAGTTTTCATTGAATAATAAAGGACTCCTGTTGAGTTAAAAGTAAACCAAGGACTCTGTAAATCCACATTTGTGATTTGTACTTAAAAACAACATGGATGCTCACAAAGAAGCGTTTGATTGCAGCTTTGCACGCACTGATGTAAAGCAACCATTGCTTTCAAAGAGAGCGAGAGAGAGAAAAATCTTTGAAATAATGAGGCAGACAGTGATTTGACTGCTGTCTTGAATCATTTTGAGATAATTGTTTGCTCTGAAGAAATTACAGACGCCAAGTCTTCTGTTTAGGGAAAATAAACTGCAGCAGCCAGCCCACTCTAAATTTTAACTGACGAGAACTGAAAATCCAGTTGTGACAGGACAAAATACAGACAGGAACAAGCTAATGGGCATAAATAAACAAAAGCCGAACGCATTCCAAGACTCCGACCGAGCGCATTCGACTTGCTCTCTAATTCCTTCGGTTTTATCCCTACTACATCCCACACAAAAACAACACCTTATTCTTTTCTGGCTTAAAACAGACATAAACCATACTATTGTTCTTCCTCCCCACACATACATGCTCATATGTGGGATATATATGTATATAATTTAAAATTCCCACTCACTTGGAACCTTTCAATCCTGTCACTAGAACACATACTTTCTAGAAAACTAGAAAACAATCTGTCTTACCAAACACTCTCAGACTGAGTTCCTTCTCGCTCTCCCCGGCCTTGTTCTTGGCGACGCATGTGTACTCTCCCTCGTCCAGCTTGGTTACATCCATTATAGTCATTTCGGAGCCATCTTCATTAAAGCCGTACTTCTCCTCGTCTCTGAGTTCTACTCCGTTCCTGTTGATAACACACAAAGTGTTAAAACACTGACGCCGGTCAATCCCAACACCACTCTTCTGACCTCTTTGCGGTGCTCTGTCGAAAGCGTGTAGTAGTTCTTAAATCCACCTGGGAACAAAGTGAGGAAGGTCAGGAGATAAAGTACAAAAGCGGCGATGAAGAGAGAAGATGTGAAAACTGAACATCTGACACAGAATGTGTTCTTTTTGTGCAGCAGCACATTTTTCTCCTGCAAGCCGTTTGACACTTTGATCCCAATTTATTGTCGGTTCTTCACTGGATCCAAGTCATATTTCAGCTTTGCTGTATTTACTAATGAGAATTGTTGGTAAATTAGCAACTAAAGGAAGTTGACATGGAGTTTCCATCTTGAGTGGACGCAGATGCTTTAATAAGATGGTAAATTTAAAAAAAAATTGATCATTTGAATTTTTATGGCCATCATTATTTGCATTCCTTAACAGCCTGTTGTCTATGTGGTTTTTAAAGACTGTCAGCACCTGGGTGGGGTTCAGAACGGTGGATCCATCCTTCTCAGCAGGAGTAAGAAAGCTGGTCTCGGTCACTGAACCCATTTTCTGGGGAATCGGACTGGCTGAAGTAGGAGTCTTTCAGAACTTTCTGGGTTGTGGCCTGATTAGGCTAGATTTTAACACCCTGCAAACTTTTCTGCAAAGGGAAGCATTACGAGGACATTATACGTCATTCTAGCTAGAGAGGTGAGAGGTGTTTACATCTACCAGTAGAGCATGTGGAATAGCTAGGGTGTGGTGTGAGGAAACAAAATTGAGAAAATACCCCAGTATCATGGTATTTAAAGCAAAATTGAAAACAGAAACGGAAGCCATGATCTAATTGCTTTTATTTAAAACTGAAAATTAAAACTCACTGCTGCAGCTGCTAAGATAATACAAACCATTGATGATGGTGAAACCTCAGTTGATACAGGCTTTTAAATTAGAAAACTATCTACTGAAGAGCCACTGGCCTGTAGTCGGCTGCTCAACAAAAAATGTAAAAAAAAAAAAAAAAAAAAAAAGAAAACATACCAATTTTAGTTTTAAAACAGTTTAAGACTGATGAGTGAAGTTTTCACACCTTTGCTGTTTTTCTTTTTATAACAGGAAGCATTTCCAAACAGCTAAATTAGTCTTTGCTGTAAACAACTGGAAAGTGTTATAACTTTTATCAGCCAACTGACTTGCAGTGTAGTGAAAATGTCAAGCACCCTAACCTTTTTGTAGATTTTTATTATCTCTATTGTTATCATTTGGAGTGCATATGTGCAGCGCACTTATTTGTGAATTTCATCTGGATTTGACAAGAAAAAGTGATACAGTTTTCCAAATCACGTTTTAGCATATAGCATAGGGTACTGAAAGTCTTTACAACTCCTAATTATGACACTTTAACACAGGGAACATTAAAAAAGGAAATTGCCAACTATATAAATATGGACTAGTGAAAAATATCCTCTCTGAAAGGGTTATAACAGATTTTCTTATGTGTTGCTTTGATGCTTTTCTGCTAGAACTGCGTTAAAGTAACATTTATCAATCAGAGCAGCAGCTAAAAAGCATGAACTGGAACATGAACTAAAGAGACAAAAAGAGAAGCGAACTCTAGTAAGTGGTAGTGGTAGGCTGGATCTATTGGTTGTTAAGCTCCACAAGCACTCTCGGCAAATAATCACAAATTCAAGTGATGACTGTTGACATTTCAGCCCACCTAAAGCTCACGCACAGATTCTCTGAAAATATTAAACAATATATTCTGTTCCTTGCTCCCAACTTGCTCCCAAAGCACATTTTCCATCTACAGTATTTTTAAAAAGAAGCTACAAACTTGAACTGCGACGAAACGTAAAATGCACCCAATCGTTTAAAACTACAGTCTTGTTAGCAGAGGCCCTTTAGTAACTAATTAAATTTTCCAAGTAAAAAAGGGAATCAAACTTTATGTCGAGTTTGTTCAGGAAGTAACATCCTTGTCTAACAGATGGCAGGTTTCCTCTGGAGCGCACACACTTCAACAGCTGGGAGTGAAGTATACTTTGAGAGAAATAGCTTGCACATAATAGAGGCATGTAGCCAAAAATGATATGCAGCTCTATTTAATTTGTGTTATCTGAGCAGCTTAAAGAATTGTGTTGCTTGGATCCTTTATGGCTGTGACACTCCTCTCTACAATGCTTCATTACCTGAATATACATTGCACTGTAATGTCGCGCAAAGTGAAAGCAATTCAAGTCTTTCCTTGGTTTGTCAGATTGCACAAGGTAGTTCTTTCTGAGTAGTTTTTCGCCCTTTGAATGTGTGTCTTGCAGGATTGCAAGATTGTGGGAATTTAGTCACAGCGGGTACATGACCCCTCTTTTTTTTTTTCTTTTATCAAGGTGATGGCATGTCATACTGGTTTTCTATTTTGCTATGCTGCTTTTGGCAAAAACTAGCTGCATCTAAGAGGTGGATGAGGTAAAGCTCAGATGTGCTAACATATGTCAGTCTACCTCCACATGGTTAAAATACCAAAAAATGCAATCTTACTGCACTATTTATGTTTAACATTTTAAAAAAATATATACTTAAAAAATAGAATATAGAAAACATTTACAGTCAGCTTCTGAGATGTGGGTGTTGTTTAGTAGCATGAATGTCTTTTTTTTAGTGGTTTTGACTTTTTATTTGTCAGTTCAAGACATCTGGTGATGTAGGCAGATTCAATCAATAACCGCTCTCTAATAACCATCACCCTGTATGTGTATTCATAATAATTAGCTTCAGCTGGGACTAATTTCTTTCCGTGTTTCAGCCCAATAAAGAAGTGTGTGTCTGACTGCTGCATATTTTCATATTTTACCATCAAGCATTAGAGTAAAGGGAGTTTTTAGAGCAGATGTTGTGACAAAATTGACTCTAGACAGATTTGGTTTGTGTGGCATTAAAAGAATAAGATGTTGCCAGCTAAATTACTGTCTTGTTCTGCAAACATTAACAAATAAAACAAAATGATGAGTGGAAGAGTTAAATTTACACACTCTCTGCATGACTGTCTAATACAAAGTATGCTAATTTGGTGACAGCTGTAGTAAGAACAGGGAGTGCCGATGCCCGGTCACGTCAGAGTAACAGCGCAGGTCAGAACTGGAGCAGAAATTAAAGTGTCATCTGTTCAGGAGTGAAAGGTAGCTAATAATAATTTTATCACTCCACATAACCTGAGCGCTGGCAGAGTTTTTGGGGTTTTGAAACAAAGTTTTCACTTTTGGTAGTACCAGTTTGTTAGGTCTGGTATAGCCTGTTCTACTTTTTGCTTCATCCAGAGGGTCTGGAGTCTCGGCTATTGGAACTGCTAGCTGGAGACGTGGACACAGTTGAAGTTTTAAATGATTGGATCAGATTTTACCCGAGCGCTAATATTTGGTCATGACGTATGTAACGCAACTGCTTGATCACAAAGGAAGCTACGCTACGAAGCTTTAACTGCTCAATATTTGGAGGCATGACCATCATGGGCTGAATGTTGTTCACACCCTGCAGGCAGACTACGATTCAAAAACAGAGCAAAAACTCCACGACACAAGTCCTCCTTCTGTTTGCTGATTGGCCAGGATGAAATGCATCCTTAGAAATCGAGCTCATTGGGACAAATCCAACACAAAGCACTGAAGGAGATGAGAATCGAGTGGAATTGCGTAGGAAGGTAATGGCAAAGCTACAACTTCAAGCTAATGCTCTCTAAAAAACTATTCTCCTGATAAAATGACAACATAAACCTTCACTTTGTGAACTCAACTTCAACATGCACTCCATTATCATCAGTTCAATCTGGGTTGAACAATGTTAGCCATTGACGTTCTCGTTTAGTGTCATTTTTCTGCAACTTTCAGCTGTTTTGTGCTCTTTTTGTCCCCTACAGATTTCTCATATTCCAACATGGATATGAATGTAACTTTAATGAGCAACAATCGGGAATACAACTGAAATGAAAATGTGTAAAAGTTATATCCCTTTTATGAATTTTGCCTTGTAAATCTTCAAATTAAGTTGTAATTTCCCAAATGACATAAACATATGTCAGAGTTGATAGTTGATTAGAAGTCTTTGATTTACTTTGCTTAAGTGCAAATGTTTTGGTGTGCAAAGTACTGGCCAAAACACCCCGAGCACTTTGTTTGGATTCTCCCCAGAGCTGAAAACATCTCATTCAATTAGCAGCTCAGATTTTCAGCGGAATAGCACTCCACTCCAAGCTCATAATGAAAGAAATGAAGGCTCCAAAATATTTATCTGAATTAAACTTTTTCTGTGTAACATGAACAGCTTATAAAACTAAATAGGCCAGTTGTCTATGTAATCCATGGTGCATACAGTTAGCTTTATTCGAAAGTTGGTTTAATTTCTATCTTGTCACAATAGAGAACACATGCTTTGTCCCAAACACTAGCAATCTAAAAGAAGCGTTGTTTTCTAACCTTCTATTTGTCAGTGTCTGAAAGCTTGTTTTGTCTTTCAGTGAAGTGTTTAATAAGACGTCGCCCCTTTCTAACAGAGCTAGTATAAACCGAATATATCAATAAAACCTAGAAAGCCAAGTCTAACAGTATTTCTTTGGCTGTTTAAACTTTGCGACCCCGGATCTAAATTGTCTGCAATTATATGCTGTCTTGGAAACAAGATGAATGGAAACAGTTTAACAAAGCAGGAGCCTGTCAATGGCTGTATTCAGAAACACAGATAATGTGGCTATTGTTGACAAGCTGCTCCTCAGGTTTCAGTATACCTTTGTTACCCTGTGATTAAGTTTCCTATTGCAATGAATAAATAAGTCTGCAGAACATCACTAATAAGCTGAAGTGTCTTGCACACAGAAACAATATTTCCATGCCTAGGTTCAGTCAGGCTTTAACTCAAATGTGGCATTTTTAATCTTACATGTCATTCAATTTATGGTATATATAATATTGGGCTCTAATAATGATTAATATTGCATTAATTGAGCAGTTCTGCTATATGGAGAACATCCCACAGAACTAGAATGTTTTCACTGAATCTTAAGCTTAATTAGAATCTCAAATGCAGAAGGTGATGCTAATCTTACACAAACCACTTGATGAACTTGTGGGAAACATGTAAGTTTATATATACTGTATATAGATGTAAGTATATAAAAACTTACATCTTTTTAAGTTTTTAAAAACTTAAAAAGATTTTAAGTTTATATATATATATACATACATACATACATACATACATACATACATACATATATATATATATATATGTATTCATGATATCAACTTATACCTTTTTTGAACACGTACAATTCACACAGCTCATTATTTTTTATTAGCCCTGCCTCATTAGTGTGTTGCTGCCAGCTTTTACTTCAGTGTTATGCATCAGCAGCCCGGTACCGTTTTAAAATGACTGGCATAACGAAGTAGCAACCTAGATCCAAGCCACACAGTGGGAATGATGTGTGGTGTTCGTTGAATAAATCGTACATATATATATATATATATATTATTTTATTTAATTTTTTATTTTTTTCTGTCAACTTTACGATAAATATTCAACAAACGTTTAACTAAACCGCGTTGACATTTTGGACAGACTCTGATTATATTATGTTTTAATTGCTTTGGCTCATTGGAAAATGTCTTAAACTATGACATGAATTGCTTTTAAATATAACATACATATTAATGCTGCTGACAAAAAGTAATCACAGCTTTGTCATCTGGTGAAATGAACGATTCAAAGCGTACAAACCAGGAGCAACCTGAGAAATAACTACAACCTAACATTTACTTTTGTTTTGGACTAATTAGCAAAGTAATAAGTTGCAAATGTAATACATGGCAAATTTTTGTCAATATTAGAACAGAACCATGACATTACAGAACCTTTTTGCTAAAGCTAACGCTAGGTGTCTGTAATGAGAAGCATTTGCTGGCGTTTTCCGATTCATTAATTACATGAATCGGACCACAAATATTCATATTCCTTTAAGATTCAGGTCTAAAGTGATTTTTTCATTTTAGAATGTTTTTTGACTGGAAGTAATATTGATGTTTTGGAACTCCAATTTGAATCTGAAAGAATCTCTTGAGGAGGCTAAAGATTAGGGTGATGACAGGAAGGCCAAACAACCTTAAAGATTTGGCGCTTGTCACCAAATATAAATAATAAAAATAGCAAAATAAATATGCAATAAAAAAGCTGGGCAACAAATTAGAATAAGGTTGCTGTAGTGCCGGGAATATTTTTCCATTGACTGAGAAGACACATTTAGACTTAGACTTATTTTATTTGATATGCAAATTCTTAAAAATGTAAATATTTTTTTTTTCTTTTACATTACATTATTCTCCTTCAAAAGAGGTCTGTCTCTGTTCAGAAAGTGCAAAAGATAAATTATTCCTATATACATACTTTTGTTAATTAAGCATTTCATGCCTCATAAAATTACTTTTCACAACAGCAATAACTGAATTGTGTAAAAATCTGGCAAATGTCTCCATGAGTCAGAGAGGTTTACCTTATCCAGGTCACCATGGGTTCAGGGTAGCCATCAACAGCACAAGTCAGAGTGGCAGGTTGTGCGATCTCTGCTGTGGCGTTGACTTCAGACTGCCATATTCTGATGGTTGGGAGAACTAATATAGACAAAGAGAAATGGTTAAACAAACAGAAAATGACATGGAGACATTTACAAGTGTCTCCATGTCACTTGTAAATGTCTCCATTTACAAGTGACATTTACTTGTCAATCTCTATCTATAGACAGATAGAGATTAAAATATAAAACACATTACTTTTATTAGCACTGTCAGTGAAGATCCTTAAACAGCACTTAAATAAAAATCTTTTATTGCAGCAGTATAATCTCGCATAGAATAAGTTTTTTAAAACTTCAAACTTTAATGACAGTTATGTTAATGATAACTGTAATTTTTATGCTGGTGCCACAGTTTCCTTGTAGGAGTCGTTGGCAGTATTGAAAAGAAGCCTTTTTCAATTATAGCCAAACCGGACTATAAGTCATAGTTTGGCTGGTCCTACGACTTGTATTCAGGTGTGTTGACTGCCTCATTAAATGTTCAATCATACTTACTGACATGAACCAAGGAGTTAATGTTAACAAGCAAATCTAATTGCAGGCTGAAAGCAAGAGGGCCAGAGCCGGATGAACATGTTAACATACGGGAAACTGCTGGCAGACTTCCAAGCCAAAGTCAACAGTTTTCATGAGTTCGTTGAAAAGCAGAACTCATGCTGCTTTTCAACGTGTGTCACCGGTTGCGACTTGTGTTACTTGTACTTCAAAGCGTCTTGTAGTCCAGAAAATACAGTAATAGTATTACCGATTCTCAAAAAGATCAATACGGTGATCTTTTTTAGAATGATCACCGTATTGCCTAAAAACCTCCTGTTTCACTGGGCAGATGTGTGCTAATCTTAAGTTAGGAAATGGCTTTACAAAAATGACTTCATTAAACTTGCCCCCATTTATAGCTGGATAACCTATGACCTATAACCTACTCAATGCAGTTTGACACTGCTTTTCTCGGTTATAAAGGTTTTCCACTAGTAATAGCTACATGGTAACAGCTTTTTTTTTTTTTTTTTAAAAACAACCTTCTTCGCTGGAGTTCCGAACAAGCCAAATCGGTGCTGAAAACGCAAGGTCAGAAGACTGCCGGTCACTGATTGGCCAGCAGGTGGAGTCACTGATTGCGTGACAAGAGTAACTCTTACGCTCTCTTGTATTTCTCTTCCCGTAGCTCCCATGTCCCCCATTATTGAGTTGTGTTTGCGTTGTGTATAAATCACATGCTACTTTTCAGACTTTGGAGCCACTCAATTGTAATAGACAAATCACCCAAACTGTAGAGCAGGGTTAAGCTGAGATGAGCCATGCCGTAAAGGGGCCAGTGGAAAAGGGCCATTAAAGAACTACAGGAAAGTCTGCAGATCAATTGACAGATACAGTCTATCAGTTGGGTGTTTGGGAGAACACTCTGGATTTGTCTGCAACTTTCACCGCTATGCTACGACAGTGCAAGATTAATACAGCCTTAAAGCTTTTGACACACCTTCACCAGACTTGCCAGTAAGAGTTTAATGTAACATATGAACCCATTAAGAGTGTGCAGTTCTAAACATTTGACTGTTGTTGTACATGAAAAAAAAAAAAAAACTACAGCAGAATCCGAGTCCGAAACAGTTACTGTGACACATTCAGAGCACTAATTTTAGTCTTGTTCTGTGTCTCAGAAGTTGCAGGAAACGGGCTTCATTAGCATAGTACATCTTTGATAAGCGGTTGCTCTGGGCAACTCTCTCTACAATGACACCCAACGTGGTCCCCCCTTCTGTATCTACTGCTTTCTTTGTGCGTCATGGTACACCTGCCACACAAAACCATGAACAAAAAGGAAGAGGAAACCATGTGAAGAGGTCGCTAACCATTCACCACAACGCTGATGGGACGCAGATCAATCTCGCCGCGGGCCATGAGGCGAGCCTCACACATGTACATGCCCTCATCGGTCTTCTTTATGCCCCGGATTTGAAGGTGATTGTTGCTTAGCACCTTGAAACGAACTGAAATGAAAAAGAGGATGAAAGAGTTATTTGTTTGTTACTTTGACAAGTTTACAGTCTGGAGCTGTCGTTGTACGGCCAGACCGGAAAAAATGGGGAAACTCTTGTCTATATTAAATGGTAAATGGTCTGTACTTCAATAGAACTTTATCTAGTCTACAACACCCTAAAGGGCTTTTATCCTACAACTAGTCATCCACCCATTCACGCACGCACACATTCACACGCAACATCAATAATGCAATACATTATTAATACAGCTTTATTTGTAAAATATTTAAATCATGTTTTATTTCCTGAAAGCTCTGCCCTGTTGTACAAAACTTAGAAGCTTTCTAATCAAAGTTTAAGGAAGATTTTTATGCCAAATAATTATAGCAAATAAAAAAAAACAACTGTCCAAGAAACAGCCAAAAGTAAGATGATGGTTCCTTTTTCCTGTAAATATATTTTTCAGATGTTTCAAACACATTTTTGCAGACTTGCTTGGAAAAAAAGAAGTCTTTTACACAAACCATAAAAACAACAGTCAGTTGTACTCAGTGAATTAATAAAGGACAATAAACTAGTCATTACAAATAATCTAATAAGTTGAACCCTTTAATCAGAGAGAAAGCTTACATTGTAACTAGGCTGAACTGCATATTTAATGTATCTTTTCTAAACAAACTCACTTTTATCATGAAACAGCTTTGGTCTGGAAGCAAATTTTTATGTCTGGGATTCAAAATATTTCTTAAAACTGATAAAAAAATGTTCATGTACTATATGGTTTATGCATTGAATTATTAGTTGGAGGTCCTTTTGCATGAATTACAAATAATCACCGACTGAAACTTCATAATAGACTTCAACTCAAATCCTGCTGCTCTCTACTCCTCCAAACTCTGGTACCGTCGAAACAAGGATGCAACTAGCGATTATTTTAGTAAATTATTAATCTATTGGTTATTCTAATGATTAATCAATTAATCGGATAAAAAAAATGGACACATTCTACAGATTTTTTATTGCTTCAGACTATTTTTTTATACAGTATTAGGAATACATTAAAATATGCAAATAAGCTAATCTTTCAATGTGTTTATTAAAAAATAAAACATTTAATTGCTTGAAATAGCATTCCATGAGGCTATGTTTGATCAAATGTAGCGAAGGATGCATCTGCAGATAAAACACATACTGTCTACTAAATCTGCTGATTATTATTTATTTTTGGATTAATTAATGGATAGCAAAAGACGCTTAAAAGGCAATTTAATAGTTTTTTCCAGAATTTGAACCAGTTTAAATTAAAAGTGCCACTTGAGGAGTTCTTGGCCGAACATATTCACAGATAAGGTTTTCCATCTCAAATTATATATACATGCATATATATATAGCACAGTTTTGGCTTAATTACAACATACTGTAATATCAGAAATATTGCAGTATGTTGTTTTTTCAGAAAATTGCCTTTTTTTAACGTCTGCATACTCCAGTTAACAATTCATCACTAAATTATTTCAATAATCGATTAATCATGTTTAATTCGATTAATCATTTCAGCCCTACTTCCAATTGAAATACAAAATTTACATTAATCTGATTTTGTAAATATACATAATTGTCTGCTCTCATTTAGGTACCGTTTTCTAACAGACATAATTTTTACTTTTTAATCATTTGTGTGAAAATAAAAAATAAAAAAAATTTCATTTTTCACCATCCTTTTTATAAAGGTATGTCATAAGAAGGGTTTATTTAGGACATTACATAAGCAGTGATCTTTAAGGTGAAGCAGATATTTATAGACGGTGGTGTAAGCCATGCAGGAGCACATGTTTACTTGTGGATTTAGCTCTATGTACATTGCCTGTGCAGATATTCCTTTTCAAAGGTTTTCCAATCCTCTTGTATTCTGCCCACCTGTAGTGTTATAACAAAAAGGCAGCTTACAGAGGCTCAAACAGGCTTACAACAATGATTGCTGCTGAAACCTGTGCAAGGTACAGCACAAGCCAGATGTTTTCTCCCCTCACTGCATCCTACTGCTCCATATTTCACTGTTAATAATAATTAGATTATCTGCAGGTTATTTGAATCTGCAAGCAACATCTTATCAAATCCAGTCAACTGTAAACTGTAATAAATGTAGTTTTTTTATGATTCTAATTTGCAGACTGTGAAACATTGCTACTACCTAAACAGGATAGATATTTCCATTTTGTTAGAGTTTTATTAACATGTCCTACACGTCTCCAACAAGCTGGAGGCAAATAAAAATATGCCCAAAGCAACAGGAATGTTGCACTTTGAAATGAAATATGAACCACAAAACTGTAATCCAAACTGCTGTTGCAACCCACACGAGCATGTGTTATTTGCTAGTAAGCAAAACCAACACTAACGTTATTAGACTGCCAGTCGAATGAGACGAAGAGTGGATTTTATTTTCAAACCCGAGACCAAATTAATTTTTTTTTTTTTCTTTCAAAGCACAGATAAACCCCAGAGAAGAAAGAAATGAGCAGTGGTGCACAAGCAATTTTAACTTTGTGACACCAGCAGATCTGCATAAATATAATTAGGTAGCCTTTCTTTGGGTGCCAGAATGCGCTTTCAGAAATTCTCTCTATCTTTTGACAGCTCTATATAGGCTGGGGAGATTTCCCTAATTATACCACACTGCAGAACAGAACAGATGCATTATAAGTCACATGATAATAATATTTAATATTGCATAGATTCACTTCACAAAACGGTTTATAATAGGGCTAGAGCTTTAGTGTGTTAGTTTTGACTAATTACATATGTTAAAAACTTTGACGCAAACAATAGACTTTTTACTTTTTTTATTTACATATAACGAATTCAGCTGGAACCTTTTTTTTTTTTTCGCTTGTTTCTGTTACGCCTGTAAATCTGGCACACAAACATTTTATTTATGTATTAAATAATTATTCCTAGTTTTTTTTCTTATACAATTATTTGTTAAGTTTTACATTTATGTCTTCAGGGAAGAGAATGACACTGTCTTTCTATGACCTGAACATGATTCTCATGGGGGGCCAGTGAGGTAGCCAACGTTTTCGAAGAGGGGGCTGTGGCCCCCTGCCAACCCCTCCTGGTGACCCCTCTGGTCATTAACTCCATTAAAAATTTTAATTGAGTTCATAAGCATCACAATGATTACAGGACTAGTTTATGATTTAAATATCCAAAGATCCCAACAGCTAGTAACAGGAACAAACAGCCTTACCATCTTTCTCCATCTGTATTTTGGCACCTTTGTATTTCCAAAAGACTGTGGGCGGGGGTGAGCTGGTGACGTCACAGACGATATTTGCGTTGTCTCCTTCAGTAAACTCTTGGCGAGACGGTGCATTTGTGAAGGTTATTCTTTCTGCAACGAAACCCGTAAACCACAATCACACTCAAGGATTTGGTTCATCTAATTCAGTGATTATCACAGTGAGGTCGGAAGAACTTTCATGCTAAGAAGTGAAGTGTTGTGCTAGATTAGATTAACAGCATATTTTACACTTTCTTATACCAACTTCAGAGGTTTTGTGAGGTGAAAACGCTAGTTTTTTTTCTGGATCTAATTTTTGTGAAGAACAAATACGGATCATTTTGTGGCATAGAGTGAGGCAGATAGCTTGGAGGATTAAATGTGGGTGAAAATTATAAGAATAGTTCCTGATGAGTCTTGCTCATCATATTCTCTATTTAATCTCTTCCTCATTCCATTATGTACCCATAAACAAAACATTTCACACCTTTGTACTTATGAGTTTATTTTTTCGTACACATTTAGCTACTTAATTACCACATTTAAAAACAACCAAGGCTAACGAAGCTAAAGCAGCAGAAACAGAACTTCAAAATAAAAATATTTGAGCATAAAACTGTTATCTGTCAAATCAAATCAGCTTCTATTTGTATAGTGCCAAATTACTTCAATGTTAAATATTTAATTTTTAGAAGTACTCAACGAATGCAGAGGAATCTATATTTTAACAAATTGTTAATTGGCAGTTTTACCAATACGTTCTGCCACAACCGGCCCTTTGATGTCACCCAATAGGAATTTGACCTCCATGCTCTAAATGTAATCAAAAGTAATTGTAAAACAATAAAAAAAAAATATATATATATATATATTATCCTTTGAAAACTTTGTATTAGACTCCCATTCGATTATTTTGTGCAGTTGGATTTGATCCACAACTGGAACAGTCAACTCATTATCAACTAAAGTAACCGTTTCATTTCAATAAAATAGAAATATAATACAAAAAATTTATTTCAATGATATTTTCTGAGTTGATTTTAGGTTGATTTAGGAAATGTCCTCTTGGTAAGCACAAAATGATGCATAATCCACTGAAATCCTCCTCTTGTGGAAGACTATATTTTGTACCAGAAAAAAAATTGGGTTTAAAGCATAGAAAATTACAAAGGCATGAAATGCTGAAAGCGTCCCTTTAAAAGACTGAATAAAACACTAGCCTTTTACCTTTTCAGCACACAACAAGATTTAGGTATAGACCACTACAAATTACATAATTAAAAACCTCATGTATGTCATTTCTAATGCAGAACAATGGTAATGTGGTATTGATGTTATTGGATGTAGCAATATAGGACGTTCATATTTCAGAAATTTATCACGATAATCAAAGCTTTGTAAAGATGTGTTGAAAATATCCAAAACATATCATATTTACAAAATACAAATGCTTGTCAGTGCAAACGATAAAGAACATGACCTGGTTTTCAGTGGAATCGTGACCCAATCGGTGGGATTCTTGGAGTGAAGTTTCTGAGATCAGTTTGCTGCTTTTATTAGTATTTTGCAGGCGTAACAATGTAGTCCATCAGTGGTCTGCTGCCTCTCCTGCTAACCTTTAAACTGATGACAAACCTTCATGGGACGGCAGTGGTGTGAGGAAATAGGAGCAAGTTTTATAAGGCCGCTTACCTTTACGTTTTCCTGAATAAAAAACACAACTTTCTAAATTATTCCAGCATTGACAAAGCCAAAATGAATATTTATGAAGCTGCATTCTTATTTTGTGAAATATTGGACTGTATACTTTAAATGTGTATTTTTTAAAAAATGTATAATAAAGAGCTAAAACAGCTAGAGGACAAAAAAAAGTTTTGAGTAAACTGATTTCATCATATAGACATTTGTTGATGTTTGGCATTCAAGCAAAATAAAACCCATTACTCAGAAGAGCTACACATCAGACAGGATCATTAAACAGCCCTTTAATGGTCTTCCGACACTTTATTGAGCTGATGGAAAAACCCCTTACTTGAAAAAACTAAAAGAATAATGTGTTGCCTTTGAGCAGTCAATAAAATACAACAAACCCCATTCTTTTTATTTTTCATCCTGCATGCATGTTCGTATGATTTAACATTTTTAAAGGCTGCCGTGGAGCAGAGGAGAGAGGGGACAGCACTTACGGAAGATTTTCACTTTAACGGTTGCCTCCGCTTGCTGGTCTCCGTTGGTGGCGACGCATTTGTACGTCCCGAAGCTGTCGGTCTTGGCTTCATAAAACGTGAGGGTGGAAGATGACTCATCGTTGCGGGTTACAGTCAAGTCTGGTCTATTCGGGGCTATCCGCTCCCCACTCGGGCCATACCAGTCCACGTGTTTGGCAACGCCTACAACTAGGAACACAGAAAGACGAGCAGGAGATGAGAAAAGAGACAGTGATAGTGGGCTCACTCCAAGTCTAGAGGAATCAGATTCTGTCAGCAGATAACATATTGAAAGCGGGTGAATAATTTTTTTAACTTCTTATTTTGTTTGTTTTATCTTTTTACAATGGACCTTTTTTTGTGTCTGAAATAAGGATATGATGATGATGCATTTTTTTGAATTTTAAATTAATTTAAATAATAAGATGGTTGGCATGATTTGATCATGCTTGCATCATGTAAAGCGCTTTGCTGAACAATTCATACCCCTTGAATCTTTTCACATTGACATTACACCCAAAATCTTTAATGTATTTTATTTGGATTATTTTAGAATACACCAACATTAAGTCATGCCACACAATACAGAAGCAAAAGTCAGGAAAGCATGTCCTGAATTTGTACACAACCACTCTGACTTCATTGTACAACAACCTGCCATTGCAATTTAAGCTCTTCTAGAGTATTTCTCTACCTTTGCAGTAGAGACTGAAATGTTTGACAATTCCTATTTGCAAAATAGCTCCAGCTCAGGCGGAGAGTATCTCCGAACATTTATTTCCAGATTCCCTTTTGGTTTTAGGTCTAGTCTTTGACATATTATTCTGCTCAGAGCTAAACTATTCCAAAGTATATCTGGCTGTTTGCTTAAGATCTGTGCCCTGCTGGAAGGTAATCCTTCATTTCACTCGTTTTTTTTTCTTTGCCTCAAGCAGGTTTTCTTCCAGGATTGTCCTTTGAATGCAAACTTTGAACAGATTGCCTTATCTTTTAGCAATACTTTTCTTCCAGCACTCTTTAATGAATGCAGATTTGCATAGTGCAATGCTAAGGCTACGTTTACGTGGCAGGCAAATGCGACTCATATCAGACTTCTAGCTGATATGTGGTACTACACTGGACATTTGTCCAGTAGTATTGGAAGTGTCTGTAGTTTGAACTGTAATGTTGCATCTTATTTGACTTTTGAGTCATTGACATTAGAGATGCATCATAATTCTGCACCAGAAGAAACCAGACATGGTAAAAGTGGAGGTAAACAGTGGCTGATAATTATGACTCTGAAAATTCTGAAAGAAGTCTGTCAGTGAGGCGCTTCATTTCACAATCCAATGACACTTCCAAACAGATTTCCCTACAAAAGTTGTAGTCAGTGCTTCACAAAATTAATTGTACTTCCTTTTATTTAGCAGTGCTTCATTTTTATTAGCTGTGCTTTCTTTTTACTAACTTCCTTTGTTTTGTTTTCGTCTTGTGACAATAATTTTGGCTCCCATTGATGAATGACTTTAAAATTGATCCACTGACGGTGGCATCCATTATTCCTTCTGTAAACAATGCAATGCTGTGGCATCTACCCTCTTCTGCACATCTGGGTGGCTTTGGGGTTGTAAGCTGTTCACACACAAATTTGACTTGGGTGTGTGAACGACCACGCAAAAAAATAATAATCTGACTGAACCCAAATCTTTGTGGGGTCGCTCATACAACATCAACATGGCCATCTTGGCTACTTCTCTGACCAATGCTTGCCTTGCCCAGCCTGTTTTTGTGCCATACTTTTACCTAACCTAGACTTGTGTTAAACCTTTCACAACTTTATCTTTGCATATTCTGTTGTTTTAATTTATGGATATTAAAACACACTGAAGGTTGTTGCTGTAATGGGTATTATTAATTAGGTAAGCCAAAGTAGATCCAACTTAAGCGTCCAACCTAAATCGAATTAAATAAAAAAAAAAAAAGTAGTATGAATGACACCAGTTGCATGTTGTTACATTTGCATAAAATATTATTTAAAAAAACAACAACAAAAATGTGCTCTTATTTAAAGCACAGGTTAGCACAAAGTGTGTCTTCCTCTGGAAATTAATGTAAGTTTCATTATTTCTCGTGTTTCCCATATGAGTCGTTTCGCAAAGTAAGACTATAAAACATCAAAACTCTAACTACTAACTGTTTTAGTGACTAAAAATGTCACGTTTTTTCTTCATTTTGACACAATCTCATTTCACCAACCAAAGGACTATTGGCTCAATCAGATTACTAACCTCACACTTGAGATTTACCAGTCTTTCTCAATCCTGGTCCTCAGGGACCACCGCCCTGCATATTTTAGATGTCTCTGCTCCAGCACACCTGATTCCAATGATAGCATTAACCCCAGCATGCTACCAAGTGCTGGAGAAGTATGTTAATCACCCATTTATTCAGGTCGGCTGTGTGACAGAAGGGAAACACCTAGAACATGCGGGGCAGTGGTCCCTGAGGACCGGGACGGAGAAACACTGAGATACTCCAGTTAACTGGCCAGAAGCCAAAAGCCAGAATCAGACGATTTTAACTTAATGGGTTCGTTAAGTTAAAATGATTAGAACCCATCAAGTTAAATTTTGATCGAAACCCAATCAATCCATACAGAATGCAAAACTAAGAACTCTCACTATTTTTCTAATATAACATCTTCAATCAAAAGCATACCGAAAGAGGCATTTTAGTTTAAGATGAAGATTAGAGACGTTTGCTTTGAAGCTACAAATCTTTGCCTTGGAATTTCTTTAATTTTTGACAGATTTTAAAATGGCACAACAAGCAAAGTGTTGAATCACAGAATATTTAGCACATATTTTGTCATTTTAAAGTTCTTACAATATATATATATGTATATATATATATAAAAGAAAAAAATAGATGCCCAAGTGGGGCTTAAAGACATTTGAAAATGCGTATCATCTGAGCAAGACCTGGTGCAACTGTACGTTCCAGTACCTTTTATAACCTGCAGTGTTCTTTACTAAGTACATCAAATTCAAATGTCCTGCTGAGCTCAGACATTGAGACACAGTAAGAATTTGCTGTCAAAATTGTTCAGTTTCAAGTAGCAAATAAAGTCAAACTTTAAAGATTACAGTAAATTGTTTCTTCTGTCAGTATAAAGAATCTTAAGTACTTTGGGCAAGGTTGACTCATTTTTAAATGAAGCAGATTTTTTTCTCTTTATCTTCCACACAAAGTTAAAACCAATATAAAATGAAATGTTCTTTAAATGAAGTACCAAAAAGAAAACAAATGAACCCTGTAACTTACCATCACACATGAAAAATTTGGATTCTCCAAGGCTAATCTCACCATGGGTAGGTGTGATCTGGACCTCCAGTGAAACTACAAATGAAAAGAAAGTCACACAATTATACAATTTACAAGCAGTAATATAAAATTAGCAGAAATAAAGGACACACATAAATTATTTAAAGACTACTTAGATTTGTCACTACTGACATAACAATTTGCAGTATCCATTGGAAATGACATCCGTAAAGAATTTCTCAAGCCTTTCAATAATGACAAAGTACTTAAGTCCCTGTTAGATTTTAAACAAGGTTTCCCACAGAAAACCTGCTAAGCCTGGTGGTTGGGTGCTAGTCCAGTCATTCATCCAGCGGCCTGTCGTGTTTTTGAGTTAACAAATGTTTAAAGTTGACAGGAAATTTGAATATATCACTTGATAATTATGTGTTATTAAAAGATTGGAAGTTTAATACCTGACCACTAACTATATATTCTTAAAAAATAAAAACATTTTAAAAAGACTTATAAAAATAAGCAATGCTTAGCCTGATTGGGCCACAAATAAAGCCTGTTGGCCCGCCAGACTTATAATACACTGAGGGAAACTCTGTTAAGTAAATTTGTGTGTCTAAATGAGGACAAATATATTTGAATGTAATTCTGACAACTTTATCAGCCACTAAAACAATCTGGGGGTTTTTAACTCTAAGGAAAACAAAAGGTCTTTTATACAAAATAGAGAGTTCTTATACTGTTCTATGATCTGTAGATCATAGGCCAGCGCCTGTATATAGAAGTGGTTGCATATCCAAGTCTACATTCATACTTATTTTTTTATTTTTTATTTTTTTTTCTTATTTTTTGTAGACTGAAAGAGAAGTGAAAACAACAAATCTGTGGAAAGCAAAGCCCGTGCACATCAATAACTGTACCAATTTTGGCTCCTTGCAGACCTGCTACCAAAACATGACTAACAATCCCTCCCTCTCCACTGCCAGCAGCCCTGTCCTTTCAGGAAAAATAACATCAAGTTATCACCACAATTAATCAGTTCCACACACTAAGAAGGAACTGGTGCAGCTGGAGAAGAAAAACAGCTCTGTCACAATGTGTCAAGAGGAAAGAAATGTTTAGTTACTTTAATAAATGATGTCCACTTGCAATATGAGATACTGTAAATTATTTCAAAAAAGGATGTGTGCCACAATTCACAAACAAAAAAAAGTATAAAAAATAACCTACAGTTACCAACAATTAAAAATAAGTACATAACATATATATCTACCGTAATTAAACAAATATATAATTTCCAAAAACAATCATCTTTCAAAGCTGAACTTTGGTTCTTGTGCGGGTTAACCAATCAGACGTTAGCATCTGTCTGACAAAACCCAGAGAAAGTCTAAAGCAAAAACTGTTCTGTTTGTGTCGTTTTATAAAATGCATTGTTTCTTATAATTTTCTTGTATATTTTTAAGTGGTGTGATTTTCATTTTTAGGCTTGCTTTGACAACTGTCAATGATGAAAACTTTAGCTGTTAGTCTGTCGTTGAATAATGTGCACTGTCCCTTGACAAATAAATCATTTAATCAGTTAATTAATTTGCTTAGGGGCTGTAGCAGAACGGCCATTAACTAAATAAGAGTAATAAAATAAATATATTTCGTTTCTAACTATAATCACTGCTCATTTTATTTGTCATTTTTAATTTGTTGTAGATGCACACTTTTACAAATTTCCAGATTTATTCAAACTGTGATAGGTACATGTATTTATTACAGCTCAGCTATACTGCATATAGTGAAATGCAAGTCTGCCCCTCCACCACCTGTTTCTAGGCACTGCTGTCAGCAGGCAACAAATAAGCTTCATTTACAAAAAGAAAAAAAATGAGGCTGTTTGGAAACGTATCCGGTCTGGAAAAAGGGAAAGTCGGGCTGTACAAATTAAAATTCACATTAGTTCCATTATGGCAGCTCTGTTTTAAAACTACAGCTGGTAAATTAAGAGCAACATGTCTGTGGGCTGAATAGGACGACTAATTAGATCAAATTAGCTTGTTTGATTAGTTTTGGCTGTAAGGAGAAGAATGACAAAAAAAAAGTTTAATATTTTTTCACAATTCTCACAAGAAAAATACTATGTTATAAAATACTATGATACTGTATATATTCCCCTACTGCAACAGACTGGCGACCTGTCCAGGGTGACCCCGCCTCTCGCCCGGAATGCAGCTGGAGATAGGCACCAGCACCTCCCGACCCCATTAGGGACAAGGGTGAACAGAAAATGGATGGATGGATGGATGGATGGATGGATGGATGGATGGATGGATGGATGGATGGATGGATGGATGGATGGATGGATATATAGGTATGGTTTTTTTTTTTAGGAAAAACAAAATAATACATTTTCTAGACAAAAACAATATACATGTGAAAATCAATTATTGCTTTTCTGTTTAAAATAAAAGCAGAAGTATTAATTTTTTGTCTAAAAATTATGTGTAAATATCACATTGCAAACTTTTACTCAAGTGACAGTTTCAAGCTGGCCTTACTATGCAAAGTAAGGGCAAAAAGACACAAAGTTATGACTTATCAATGGAAAAAGAACAAGGAGTAAGTGAAGAAATTGGGATTTTTTTCTAAGTCTTTAATAAGGTAACATGAATTCCCTCTAGCATGTCAAAAAAAGATGGCTCCGTCTGAGTAACTAAGACAGTCAAAGATAAAGGATAATTGGCATACACTTTTTAATTTTACTGCACAATTTAGCAGCTGGTGCACCGCTTCAGCAGAATTCATTTAAGTCAGATTTAAAGCAGTTTTCTATTATTTTCAATCAACTTTACTTGATAGTAAATTATATAAAAACATGGCCTAAGACGTAACGGAAAAAAGTAAAAGACAAAAAACTCAATTTTGTGAGTGGAATCCTAATGATAACTACCTAAAATGTATAACTTATAAAGAGAACATGTTATAAATCCACATTTAATTATTGCCTGGAAAGACCCAAGTTACAAACAGAGGTCTAATGGCTTGGCTGCAAGTATTGAAAATTTTATTTCATTCATTGATGAATTCATATCTAATTTAATCCAAGCAGTCATTTAGTTAGTAGAAGTAAATCAAAGTGTTTGACAAAATGGAAACTCCACCAAATAACTCAGGTATTCAGGTGAAATGTTGCTGATTATAGATTTAAAGCCCAAAGCTTTAAATCTATTCTCCTTCATATTTTTTGCTTGAATTTACAAAAAAAAATGTTGTAAACCAAAACTCTTTTTCCGTGATCGTTATTCCCTTTGACAAAGTACAAACAACAATACAAAGCACCACTATTATCCGGACATTGACTAAATATTCCATAATTATTATGTCTAATCAATCCTTTTTATTCCTGCAGTACAGATCCAAGTCTTGAGAAATCCTATCTACAGATGGCACTCAATATATTTTCTTCCCTAATGACACTGAATGCATCATAAACTCAATGAAACATGCTACTGTGTCATCTCCCTGAGGGAAATGTCTTGTGTTGATTTTGTTTAGTTCCAATTGTATTCCTTACAGAAAAACATGCTGTGTGTATATAATAGGATGCATAACAAAGAAAGCAATGAGCTGATTAGCCATGTGCTTTTTATCAACTACAAAATAATTCCATAGACAACAATAAACAGCAATCAAGAACTCTTTCTCTGTGTTTTGATAGAAATGCAGAACTTACACAATTAAGCAGAACACAGATGTTTAGAGCACTACTGTCAAATCAAAACCTCATTTGATATTTTTTTGTTGTTGTTGCACATGAGTTAGCCTACCTTTGGGCATTGCTACATGATCAAGCATTTTATGACAAATTTGTTGTCATTCCCTTTCAATTCTACTTTATTTTAATCCCGTTGACCACTAAAAGCATAGCAGTGAGGTAATTCCACAATCAGACTTCATGCACAGGTGGCATTCTGACATTGCTGAGCTTGGATTTACTGACCTCCAGGGGCAACCCATTTTTTTTCATACCTAGGTGCTTGACGTTTTCACACCTGTGCCCTCTAAGTGGCTCTATCCATCTTTCCATCCATCCATCAATCTCTCCCCACACACAAACTTAGGGAAATAAAAGTACGGTAATTGTTGCTTGGTTGATTTATTTATTTGCTACACCGAGGCTTTTTGAAAATAAATAATATGACACTGAATCCTTCTCATTTCCCCTCAGATGGCACGTTTGTAAGAAAAATGTATTTGTGGGTGAGTGGTAGAGGGGAGTATGTGGGTTGTGACCATGAAAAACTTGCCAAATTCCCCACTGCTGACGGCCAACAACTTATTCTGCTACTGATTCATGTTTTGTGTCGTTAATTGGATTGGATGCTTGACGTTTAGAAAACAAGAAATACTGATAATTTAAAAATATATTCATTTAATACACAGGGGACTCTGTTTTGCATAAAACAACATTATCCAACCACAAGAGCCTGACCGACCGCCCCCAAAATGGGGATCCTCATACCGATCCCCATTTTGGTCACACACCGCCGTAATATGGCTTTCACAATCTTCAACTCGACGTTCTCACAAGTCAGCCAATGTGGTTGTGCTGGTTAGTCTGGCCAAGCTGATCCCAAATGTGCTTAATGGGTTAGAGGTCAGGACTGCAGACAGGCCATTTCATTTCCTCTCCAAAATTGTGGAGGTAGTCTCCAACAAACCCGGCTCTGCGGGGGCGACGGTTGTCATCTTGGAGGAGAGAGTTGTGGCATCTAATTAAAGGGATTTCAAAAATGTAGGGAATGTTATGAGGGGAAAATTTCAGCAATTACGGGTAACTGGCCCAAGCCCGACTGCGGCATACAAATGACCAAACTGATAAAATAAAATAAAAATTAAAAAAAATGTGACAATCAAAATCTTTAGGAGCTCTTATTTTATGAGTCAACTGAAACAATTTGAATTTCTGTCGTAAATTCAGACGGCAGTAAGGAAGGCTCTAAAATCCCCGCTCCACTCCAAAACCAGCAATGCAAAACAAATGTTACACTGCAGACGAGCTGACAGAGGGATGAGAGTTCCACAGGGGCTTTCCGACAACTGAACCCTATATCGTTTTCCCACTCAATCACTAAATGTTTCTTCTCTTTATTGAGCTGAGTGCATAAAAAAAAAAAAAAAAAATGGCATCACACCTGCACAGTCTGAGAGTCTATCAAATTAAATCACTGTTAGCCAACCGCTAATTGGCTCTCTAATTGAAGGTAGAGCTGAGCTTCCTCTTCACTAAGACCTATGAAGATTTTATAATTGCTCTTCAACCAACAGCTCACTTTTCATATATTAAAGAGAACTGCAGCTCCTGCAGCTCAATGCTTGAAAGAGACCAGAGACTCTCTCAAAGCAGGGGGGGAGGTGGCCAAATTACAAGAAGCAATTGTGAGGTCTGGAAATTTAATCTGCATGTGAACTTCTGGTAGCCGATCTGTTTGAAACCAAACACGTAGACTGCAGAATGCAAACTGCTCAGCCACAACATCACAACTTCTGCTAACTAAGAGCTCTGGGTTAAAAAAAAAAAAAGGAGTAGCTTTTGTCATCTTGTAATTAAATACTTTGCAGGAGAACCCTTGATTTTGGAATTGATATGCCAGACTGATCATTTGAAATACCAGCGATACACCAGATCCTCTGTTACGGCCGGTGGCCTTGTATGTTTTCTTTTTCTCTTTCTTTTCTGTATATCTGCAGCTTCCTAATCAAATTAACTTAACTGGGAACTGGATGCAGCCTTGTCCTCCTGTGCCACACCCTGATGCCTACGGCAGAGCTGATTGGCTCACCAAATATCAGCTCCACCAATCCCTGATGAGGCCTCCCTTTTTAAACCAAAGACTTCCGGGGAGAAGGCGCGGCTGATTCTTTGTTCAGACAGCTTGCCACTTTGCTGGGTGTTTGTTGACTGCTGTACACAGCTTTGTCTTTTGTGAGCATTTGTAAATCTTTGTTACCTTTGATAGTCCCTGTGGGGGGACTTTGTATGTAAGCTCAAAGTAGCCTACTAGAGTTTTGTTGTTAACCTTGGGTTTTTGTTTTTGTTTGGTTAAGAGCTGTGGTTTACAACTCTGGTTGTTTGTGGATATTGTTTTTAGTGTTTTTTTTGGTTATAAGACCTTAACTTTTGATTGTAGTTTTTTTTTACCTTTATATTTTTTTTGTTAACCAAAACAATAAACCCCTAAACTGATAAACCTTAAACATCTAGGTTTCTTTAATGTTACTTCTCCTTCCCCCTAGCTGAGCTGGGTCGTAACAGGCATGATGTACTGTTCTGTTACACTCCACACAGTCTGACTATGGTTGACCTATTTTGCAAAGAATGGATTAAAATGTCAGTCTGCATGTAGAAAGCTGCAGTGGTAATTACAGTGAAAGGTGATTTTACAGGGGAGTAAATGAAGGAGGATAAATAGCAAATATCAGTCCTTGCCTATCCCAATAAAATACATTAAAGTTTGAGATGGTAATGTCACAAAATGTGGTAAAAATCAATGACTATGACTATTTTTCCAAGTCGGTATTGTATTTACATTTTGTCATTGATACTCATGTATAAATTCACTTTTAGGGTGCTGACTTGTTTTCTCCCTTTTCTTCTTTCTCTCCTCAACTTCTTTCCCTTTAAACCTTTTCCTCCACCTTTGTCCATTTCTTTTTTTCTTTTTTGCTACTGTGTCTATTACATTTGAAATAAACCCAAAGCAATTTCTAATAAAGTTTCTTACATATGTCAGAGGTGGCGCATCATACAGAAAGCAGTAATGTTCCACTGTAAAGGTAAATCTGATGGGCTTCACAATGACACTGCCAGAAAGGAAACAATAAAAAATAATAAAAACAAATTACAATTCTTTACATGAAAATCCTCAAGATAAATTTGTGGGCACTATTTTGTATTGATCTATCCCATAAAATGCCAATAAATCACCTAGCAGCCCGTTGTTGCAACATGACCAAAAAGTCATAAATATATTTGATCAACATTGTTGCTGTTCATTTATTTCAAAAGGGATGATGCACATGATATGATATGCTAGTTTTCATCTGTGGTCCCTCAGGGTACAATCAATAAAAACACAATATATTACAGTCCATTACACACAAGTTAAGATTTTTCCATCGAAAAGAGAATAACAATAATAATGAATAAAAAGCTTTTTTTTAAATCTAAAAAACATATCAGGTTACAAATTTAAAAAGAATAAAAACCCATATAGCACAAAAGTTCACCAAAATACAAGCCATTCATATTAAAAGCAGAATTAGTAATATTTGATTGTCTAAGAGCCATAATTTAGTAGAAAAAGCTTTAAAAGACTGACTCTTTTATTCCATTCAGTTCTGTGTTTTTTGTGTACTTTATTATTATTAATGCATGCAACAAATCCGGTGAGCACAGACACTCGTGATTAAACATTGACCCCAGCCAAGTCCTGTAACTAATCTTAATGTATAAGATGGCCCTCAGCAGCTGCAGCGCGTTTACAATATAGACTGAATCATTTCTCATCAAACATTAACAAATGCAGCGCTCATTGTTTTATTACTTTACAGCTCTAACTAACTTTTCCTTGCAGTTGGAATTTTAAGGACGTGAACACTCAGTCACAGTCTGACCAAGCTTGCTTTATAGCTGTCTGTCATTCATATACTAACACACGCACACACAACTCCCATCTCCCCTCTCACATGAAAGATTTAGCCTCAGTTAGCCAGGGAGCTTATTGCTCTGGCCCTACAGCCACATCAGTACTTGGCTGCCTTTTTCTACTTTATGTCCTTTTAAAACTACAGGTTTGAAAAATTCAAGCAGAAGCGTACTGAATTGCAGCAGAACATAAAGAGTGATGTAAATATCAAACCAGGATTTAAAGGGCCATCTGCGAATGGGGCCCCTCTACTATCTAAACAAGGACTCCACATGCTTGACTGTAAGGAAAAAACTTTTGTTTTTCATGTTTTTTAATGCTGTTTTTTTCTCATGGAACAAATGTGATTCACTTCTTGGTTTGAAAGAGCGAGCTTTAGTCAGATGGTGTTGGCACTCCAGTGTATAATTTTGCTATGTATAACCTGACCTCTGAGGAATAACGATTAGAGCTGTTGTTTACGTTTTTCTCCCGCTCTGCTTCTCAACATGCAATAAATGCAAGTAGGAAGACATGCATCTGTGCAAACTGTGAACATGTGCATCTATGCTCATACCATACATTCTTCAGCCATCACAGCTGGGAAACCCTCTACTTATATAAGTCTGGCCTATACCTCTTTGGACTCACTTCCCCCGCTCTGTGTTTTCCCCCCGGGGGAAATTAGGTGGGATAACAGAGGAAGGTGCAAATCTGGATAAGCTCCCGATTTGCACCTGTTGACTTGGGAATGAAAATCAAAATAACCTGTGTTCCATGTGTGTCCAAAAGTGTGGATACAAGAAGCAATCATACCTGACCTGTACGCGTGGAAATGTGCACGTATCGTCCAGCAAGGAGCAAAACCCGCCAGATGTTTGCAAGGAGCAAAACCCGCCAGATGTTTGCGTTTGCGTTGTCACGAGCTTTGTGCTGGTTTTAACTATAAGGGTTGTGCGCTCTCAGGATGTTGTGATCAGATTCACATGGCTCTGCTCATGAATAGACTGTGAATAGAGTGTGTTCGAAAATAAGGTTATGCAGGGGAAGGTTTTTGACACACAGCCATGCAAAATTCATCAAAGCTCCACAGAGACAGCTCAGCCTATGGATGTTCAGGAGGAGTAACCTTTTACAAATATGAACATTCTCTAATTTGTATATTTTAGCAGAAACAACCTCAGAGAATGTATGTAAATCTTTATTTACTGAAAATCTTCCATTCCGGTGGGAGATGTTTATGCAATCTACTTCATTTTAAGACACATTTCAAGAAAAGAGCAAGTAGTAATTTATTGGTTATTTTATGTCACAAAATATAGAGCTTTGGTCAAAATAATAGCAACCCAACATCACCATAACCAGATCTGTCTTTAATTTTCTACATGTAAAGATGTAGTAAAGTAATAGAAAACCAACAGATTCAGCAGTTGTGTCCCTCATGGTGCTGATTCTCTGTAATTCAGTTCAAAAATATTTTGTTTATCCAAAAGAGAAAATGTTTTTTGTGGAAAGAGATGTCATTCTAGTGTTTTCTAAGATGGTGATGCTGTGAGCAGCTATGTAGCAGTCAGTCTTGCAGCAAACCTGAAGAAGCCTCTGATTGAAGACATTGTTGCTGTCATTCAAGGAAAAACAGTGGCTCTTATTTAAGGACAAAGTCAGAGATTGTTATAATGCTGGTTGGAATCTCCTCTGAGGATCTGGGTGAAATGAGTCGTTCCCATGTGTAATTTTCATACTTTTCATAAAAAGGAGAGTCACTGGTTGCTATGGTGATTCCTACTTTTTCTGTGCAGCAGGATGAGGAGGAGCCAACTGCATTGCTCTTTACGTCAGACCGACAAACAAGCTGTCACGTTTAGTGTACTACGACTGCTATTATTATGAAATGTTTCCAACAAGCACAGCATTTTAATAAGACGACAGAAAGGATTTCTGTTGAAAAAAAAAATTGATTCTCTTTTAGAAGAAAGTCATGAAATATCATACATTTTGGGGTCGGTTATTTGTATTTTCATACCTAATAATTTTTTTTATTCCATTCTGGATAACAAGAATGGGATATGGGACACTTTATTTACCAATTTTAATAAGTAGTCTGCTTTTGCAACCCTAACTGGATGTGATTGCATTCAACATAAAATTACAATTAAAGCTACTGGTTGGGAACCTGTGTATTTGTTAAATAACATAAATATGACATCAAAAACAATAAATGTCTGTTGAGCTCATGTGACTATTTATTAAATAATTCTGCAACGTAAAGTGTTTTTCAATTAGTTACAGATTCTGCAATTTAGCTGATTAATTTGTTTTTATCCCAGTTTTCTGTTATTACATTTCAACATTTAAACTGTAAGGTTTAAATGTTGTTTTCACTGTAGAGAGTGGCTGACCTGTAAAACTCCAAATTGGGTTCAATTTAATCACTTACTTAGCCAAAAGTCTAGCCTATAGGAAGAATATTTATCATGATTATTCTGGATTGTTTTTATATAAGAGGAGAAATATTGAACAGAAAATGCTCTTCTACAAATACTTTCCCATTGGGGCTGTTAATAATAAAAATAAACAGCAGCGACAGGTCAGTGTCAGACGGGTTAAAGCCAAGCGTCCTTCTCCAGACCATCTGGCAGTTTCCAGCTGTGCAAAACAAGTGTAGGGAGGTTTTGTGCAATTTTACTGTCAACTGGGATCAGTTCAACAAGAACAAGGAATCTAAAAGGAAGTTCTTGAAAAAACAAAATTATATCAACAAATATCAAAATTTTTTACCAATGGTTGCATCGCTGTCACATTACCGGAGCATTACGTTTCACCATTACATGAGGCAAGAACTGGGCAGTGAGGAATGTGATGTAGGGGAAAAGATGGAGAAAGACGGAAGAGTTCAGGTCAGCCAGGGGTTGGCTGGCTGGTTGGGGACTTGTCCATGTTTCCAGACACACAGAATCGTTTAAAGCTGTGATCTTCCTCCTCTCTATTTCCCACTGAGGCAGAGGTCACAAGGGACCAGAGGGAGAGAGAGGCGCACAGGAATGAAAGGCGAGATGGCGAAGAGACGCAGCATTGTTATTCCTTTTAAAGAATGCTGAAGGACTACATGTAAGGAGGAGGGGGAGAGGAGGCCATTGAAACTGCTTTCTCATCATTGCAACATTCAGGTAGCTCCCAAATGTCCTACATTTTGCTCCAGAGAGCAGAAAAGCCTTCTATAATTACGTTTGCTGTGTGGACTGAAGAGAGAAGGCAGGCAGAGAGCGTGCAGAGGAGCAAGAAAACGAGGCAACAAAGGAGAACACAGGAGACCAGACAGTATGGGGTGGGGTGGGGTGGGTGTTGTGCAACAGCTTGACATTGACCAGGGTTGTCAAATGATGACGCGGCACTCCCATTGTCTCGTGTGTGTAGTGTAACCCCCCTTCTCCTTCTTGTCCTCTCTGTCTCTCTCAATTAGAGCCACACACACTTCTAGTCCCGTTTCCTCACATAAGTCAGAACAACGTGGTCGATTGAGTCAGGTTTATTGACATTGTAGATTTCATGAGACGATCGTCAACTCAGTGTGTTTCTGAGGCAAAACAAACAGCAACAAAGGTGGATGATCTAAGACAACAAATGCAGATTTTAAAACTGAGAATATGACAAATATATTGAGATTGTTGTCTTTTCTATCTGCTTTTCTATCTCAATATATTCGTCATATTCTCAGTTTTAAAATCTGCATTTGTTGTCTTTTCTATCTCAGTAAGATCGTACAAGAAAGTAATAAAGTATTCAAGTGTTAAAATTCACACAGTTCACAGTTTTGCTTTTTCTTTGTAGCAGAGCTGAGAAAGTTATTGTTGTTTTCAATAATACTATTATTACTGTCAATAAAGATGTGTTAGTGAATGTGCATGCTTTAATATATTTTAGACTGTGTATATTATAAACTACTAACTAAAACAGATGCTACCCAGTAGTGTAAAAAGTGGATATGCAACGCATTGGACGCCACGGTAGAGTGGGCGCCAAGAAAACATATTTCTCCTCTGCATTTCCTGTATTTAGCAGCTATTTGTGTAAGTGTGAATAGGCCTGTCACAATAGAAAACTTTGCTTGACGATAAACATTGTTGTTTTGAGACCATTTTTGTTGGGAACCGCCTGGGTTTTGGTTTCTTTGTGGGTTGTTTTCTGTTTCGGCTGCTGCTTCCCCCTTCATCCACTAGATAGTAACTAGAGGCTGCACACCTTGGAGGGCATGCCCGCTGACTCTGTCAACACACCTGTGTTTCATCTCTTTATCGTACCGGAGTATATGAGGAGCAGGCTGCCAGCACTTCAACGCCTGAGTGTTTGCCAGTTATGGTACTCTGCGCCCCTCCGAGCTAGCTCTCTGAGCATTCTCTGAAGATTACTTTTAGTAATTTATCTTTGTTGCCACTCTCTCTCAGGTACCTCTCCCTGGTACCTTGTGACACCTTGGAAATTCACCTGTGAAGCCTGAGACCTGACTTTCTGGATTTTCCTCCCTTGTGATGCCATGCATTGTTACCTACTGGAGTAGCTTCTCCACCTCTGCGGATTTCCAATATCTGTTCCTGGATCCCCAGCTGGCAGTTGGTTCACTCCTCTGTTCCTCCGCACCTGAACTTACCTGTCGACCCTCCACTGCAGCCTTCACATCACCAACAAGAACTCACTCTGTCAAGACCTCTCCCTGGTACCCGGACCACTTCAAGGACTCTCACAAAGAGACCATACCCTGGAAACCACTGTATTACAAAACAGAAATAAAAACCACTTACAACCAAAACCATAAATATAACTGATTATGATGCATTAAAAAATACTTAAGAATGGAAATTATGAAGCTCACCTTAATTTATCATGCTATTAGACTATTGCGACAGGCTTACGTGTGAATAATATGATCAATGACAACTTTCAGTTAACATTAGTTACATTGAACCGTGGAATTGCACAAATTGAAATTCCGAAAATTTGTTAAGTTCTACCAATTGCACGGCAATTTTGAAAAAACACATTTTTTGATGAAAAGTTTCACAGTAGGAAAGTCACATGATCAACAATCAGACGTTACTAATGGCTAAAACAAAGAAAATGACCACAGGAAGTGGTCGGAGGATGATGGGTTGTTTTTTGGGGGGGTTGTTTTCAGACAAAAATACAGACCCTCCAGAGTATGAGGCTTGTAGCTCCAACTCCTGAATAAGACGCAGATGTCTCCTCTGATTGGCTGATAGATGATGAGATGTGTACTTTATATAATTGCATCTTAATTGATGGACTTTTCTCTCTCTCTTTTGAGCTGCAATTGAATATAATTTCTGTTTGCATATTTGTTTCAAAATTGGTAGAACTAGAAATAAGCATCATGTCCACCTTTCATTTCCTTCCTTTATGTGTGCATTAGTTTGAAGATTGTACACTGTTTAGATCTTGACCTATAAAGCATATTTGTGAAGGACTGTAATTGTTTTGGGTTTTTTACTGAAAACTGCTCTCCACAGATGCTTTGCCAGGGCACGGTTGATTTATGTTTGTGTTATTCTGTGCAGATGACTGTATTCAGTCCCGCTGGATGCGCCTTACACAGCGAGCATCCACTCTCCAAAACAGCCACTTCACATTAAACACTTCCTGAATAGCTGAAATGAGTGCACATAATCCATCAAATATATTCCGGACTCTGCCAAGGTGGTGCGACACACAGTAAGCTGGTGGATACTTTGGACTATATTTTAGTAGCAATAACGAAAATGCAAAGAGAAGAAATTTTCTGATTGGCTCAAACTGTTGACATGAAGACAGAAGCAGATGAGAAAAAAAAAAAAAAACGATAAAAGTTTTAACTGCACAGGAAACACGTTCTAAACGGCTTACTGTCTTGGGAAATATGTCATGAATATTGGTTTCTTGAAAAGGGGAAGGTGTAAAAATGTCAGAAGAATAAAAGTTTTGATGTTTTAAAGTGGAGAAAAATAAATAAATAAATAAAATGAAATGGAAGGTTGGCCAAAAAAAAAAGGGTTAGAAATAGACTGCAAAGTGGGTTCTTATAGGTTATCATTTTTTGTTTTCAGCTTCGTACTTTTTATTTATTTTGTTTCCTGCTGCTTAAAAGGAACTGAACACTATCAGCTGAACATCTGATAAGAGCTTCCTTTCTATTATTACTTGAATGAGCAAAAACGAATGACAGACAGACATTCATGACAGACATTGACAATGACAGACATTCATTTAAATCAACTCAAAAACTAATTTCCAAATAGAAATTAAATTTTCAATGGCAAGCTAATTTTTAGAATAACCACGAGAATCTTGTAAAATTTCAATGTTTTTTAATGAGGTTTTTTGATTACATGAACTATTCCGTTCAAGTCAAATGCATTTATGAGGCATATTAAAACCAACAGTTGACCAAAAGGCTCTACAAATCATAAAATATCAAAAAAGACATCACAAAGACAAAAAAGCATCAGTTTACCTAAATTTACAAAAAGAAAATAAGACACATTTTAAAGAAGCGTAATGATGGAGCGGTCCTAATCTGCAGGGACAGTTTATTCCAGAGTTTTCTCTGTTTCCACCTTATTACAAGAAGCAATAGTTCAGCAGAGCTAATCGGAATATGGAGAGTTAATAAAGCAAGCTGCTGGCCCATATAAAGATTTAAAAGCAAATAATAAAATCTTACAATTGACTCTAAAACGCACAGGCAGTCACTAATGTCAGTAACGTGATCTCACGTTCATGTTCCATTAAAATGTTTAGCTGGATCAACTGTGTCACTCCAACACCAACATAAAGACCAATTTAAAAGTCTGTGCTGAATGCAATGAAGGCAACTTTAGAGGAAAGAGGTAGACTCACCTCTGTGATCATTCTTAATCACACAAGAAAACAAAAGCTTGGAGAATTTGTCTATTTGTAAAAGATGAAATTGTCCAGAGGCGGAGGAGCTTCTGACAAGGGTCTTCATTTTACAATTTGAAGGGATAAAATGTTACTGGTTGAAAGTTCTAAAATACACGACATCTTCCCTGTCTTTGATTTCAGACGGTTTCATCCCATCGTATACTAGCCTCCTCTAAACACTCAATGTAAAAACTGACTTTCAAAAGAGGTCTGGCATCACATAGTGAGTGTCATCCACATAGCAATAAATTCTACATACTATGGTATTTGTAGACAAAAAAAGGAACAAATTTCTTCCAAAAAAAACTCAGTAATTTTGAGAGCTCAAATTTTCTAGAAAAAAACATTTCAAAAGTTGAAAATGTTTGACTTTTTAACCTCAGAAAATTCCAAATTTTTTCTAGAAAATTTCTGAGATTAATCTAAAAAATGTAAATTTTTTTAGTAGAAATGTACTTCTTTTGTGTTTTTCTGTCAAGAATAGCTGTAATAAGCAGTCGTATAATTCTGATGATGTGCTTTAACAAATGAAGCCTAGGCGCAAATTCAGAATGGAAGACTCATTAGCCCCACCTGCATCATCCAGTCGCCGCAGCTGGCTCATCAACGCCGTCCAATTGACGCGGGCTCAAGACACGTCACGTCCTATCACCGTCAAAGTCCCAGCTGATAAGGACCTCCACCCATGGCGTCCTCCGATTTCCAGCAGAGCTCAACCCTCCACCACCCCCTTCACCTCCACTCACTCGGACATCTGGCCATAT